>VDFB02193867.1:427701183-427810293 GCA_007258455.2 Sequoia sempervirens
CTTTGGAAGAGTGATGAGTTTTGAATCGAGTATATTTCTTAGCACTGATTTGATTGGATCTTCAAAAGGAGTGTATCCACATTTGTGCTCTTGTGATATTTGTGCTTGTTGAGCCAATTCTTGTTGTGATTTATCTTCAAGATGTGGTGATTGGGTTTGTTGATCTTGATATCCAACCTCTTGACATTGGAGATATTGTTCTTGATGTGGTTGTGAACACAACTTAGTTCTTTGATGACATGGTTTAACCAATGGAAGAGTGTATTGATTTTGGGGTGGAGATGTCTCTTGGTGCAATGAATCAACTATTTTGGTAAGTGTAGCAATTTGATCTCGCAAAATTTGATCTTGACACCCTTGATATAGTTGAATTGGTTTTTATTCAAGTAGATTTTGAATTTATACTTGTAGTGTTTGTATAGGATCATGGACAAACTAATATTGGACAATTTTTTGATTTGGGATGATGTTTAGATTTGGCATTACAGGTTGAAATTGAACATTGTTGTGGTTGGAAATCACATTGCCTTGATTTAGGCAACTTTGATTGTGCATGATGTTACCTTGACTTGGATCAATACATGGAGTCATTAACATATTATTTGGACTTTGAACAACATTTGTATGATTTGTAAACATATCTATCCCAAAGTTTACCAAGTGTGGATTTGAAATGTTCATGTTAGGTAAACTTGTACTTGGTATATTCACATTTGGAATGTATGGATTTGGTGGGATTATGTTGTTTTGTTGAAGACTCATGCATTGATTGTTTGGTTGATAGATTTGTAGGTTTGGAATTTGATTTAAATATACCATAGGGAAAGGTGTTCCAAAATTTAGATTGGGCATACTCACATGTGTTGTACCATAGAGGTTTGTAGGAGATATTGATCCCATGTATGCATTGTATAAATGTGAGTTTTAATAATAGATTGGTTTTTTAAGGCTTTGATAGTTTGGTTGATTTAGATTACTCATGATGTATGAATCAAGTTTATATTCCATGTTCTTCTTGTGTTTTGACCTTGTTGACCTCTAAGGAATTTATGACCAATGATGATATGAAATATGAAAGGGGTGAATGATATGGGTGTTGAAATTTTAGGAACCTTGGATCAATGCTAGACTCTAGGATTTTTTATTGGATTGGTTTGATTTGATTTGGATAATGAAATTATAAACCCCAAGATGTTGGATGTTATCTTGGAATAAACTTGTCCACAAGGATTATAATTTAATTAGGTATATGAGGAAGGATTCATCCACACACACTTAGCCAAACAAGGAGATTTTGATGTCGATTTGAAGGATTTTACCAAAATTCTAGTATGAATGATTTTTCCAATGGTTCAAAATTTGTTTGTGAGATGGGTTTTGATTGATGTTTTGAAATGGATGAAAGTGTTCATTTTGATCCTAGATGAACCTAAGAGGGACCTTGTTTATAAGACCAAGATAGTGAAGAACATGCTTTACCCTATGAGTAGTTCAAAGAAAAATACCATTTTTTTTCTTGGAAGAACATAAGACAAAAGATAACAAGCACATGTGTGGGGTTCAATTGATTTAATCTTGGTTAATGACTTGATTTTACCACATCAACACTTCTTGCTTAATTTTTAAATTGAATGCCTATGTCTCAATTCCTTCTCACTCCACAAGGTCCATTATGTGAAAATAAAGGCTTCAAGAGCAATGTCTCCTATGTTGACTTTGTAGAGAGAAAATTGATATATTGGCCCAAATGTTTAGAAGCTTCTAAGGATGAAATCCCTAGGGACAAGCAGGAAAATTTGGAATCTTCAAGGGTATTGTTTCTTCCACAGGCTTTGAAATTTTGATGACCTTGTTGAATGTTTGTTTTTAGGATTTTGGATCCAAGCAATGTGTTTAATTGACTCAAATATTGCACAACCCTAGGATGGAAAATAAAATATTTGTTGAATTCCCACTTGGATAAATCCAACAGTGCTTATTTAGAGTGGATGATTAGAAGCTTGATCACATTGTCTCCCCTCCATGACACTCACTTCTATGGGTTAGCCAAGCTTCAGTTCTCATGAATCTCCCATGACAAAATTTTCATTTCTACAAAGAATCACAAATATGTGGGATGGATCTGGAGGTTTGACCTCTTGACACCAACAAATATTGGGATTTTTGATTCTACACAAAGGTTCATAGTAAAGGCATCTAGTTTAGGGGATGCAATGATAAAAATCCTTGTGAGAGATCTCCCAACCCTTAGAGTAAGGGCTTTACACATCATAAAGATACTGGGGGAGAGTTATCATGCACTGCTTCCCATTGTTTACAATTTTCATTGCAACCACAAATTTATATAGTGGTTTGGAAGAGCTTAGTTTATGCTCATTACTGCTTGGGTCATTCCCTTGGGGTGAGTACTTTTTCCCACCAAGGCAGGCCCTCTAAAGGTAAACAAAAGTAAGTACATCTGTAGTTCGATCAATCTTTGTTTGTGTAAACAAAGAGAGAACACATGCGATGGATTTTATCACACTAGCAAGATTTGTTTAATTTTAAAAGCCCAAATTTGAAGTGTTGAGGCAATATTTTTAGACAAGCTAATATCACTAAAATGCTTTTGATTCTCAAGATCGCCATGAAGCATGAGAGAAGTGCATCCACATTTGAATGATATTAGTTTGTAAAGAATATTAGAAAACAAAGTAATCACAAGTTCATTTTAAATCCTCAAAGGCAATAATGAGTTCTTTTTAAAGCACCAAACTTGAGTGTGAAATTGTTTGTTCAATTTTAGTCGAAATCCAAAGTATAATAATTTTCTAAGTTCAATTTTAACCCTTTGATTGTTCTATTTAAAACCAAAACAAAATTTATTTGAGTCCTAAAACTGAAGATAACAATATCCTAAAAAAATGGGATTATAAATGTTCCCAAAGTGTATAAAAACACTTGTTACAATCAAGAGATAGTGTCACAAGAAACCTTCTCCTTGTTTGCTCCTTCCCTTCTTGATCATCTCAACCTACAAAAGTTGGTCAATTTATAGAAAAAAAAGCCACAAAAAGGTTAAAATTTCAAGGTGGCTGAAAAAAAAAGCATATTTTAAAATAAACTTGAAAGTTGACCTTTTAGCCAACTCGAGCATCATATTCCATGAAGGTGTCACTGTTTGGAGAAGTTAGCATCGCTTTGGTGAAGTCAACATCACTCTATGGAGAAACAGAGAGTGCAATTGCGTTGGTATATTTCCCAATGCCACCCTTTAGAATTTGATAGATCTGAGCCTCAGGAGAATCACTATAGCGTCACATTTTGGAGCAGAGATAGTATCACTATATAGTGATATTGGATTGATAGCATCACTATTTGTACTTCTCAGTGTTGTTGTTTCCTAAAAGTGCAATTTTTTTAAAAAATAGTAGAATTTGACCAAAAAATGTGTTAATTTTGAAATAATTCCCCTACTTATAGCACCAAAATGTGAATTCTTGGTCTAGACCTACTCAAACATGAACAAACAATCAAACATTAGTCAATAAACAAGTGTATAAAAAACATCCCCCATGCAATTGATTCAAGCACAATGAACAAGAAACAAAGAAAATTTAATCAAATGAAAGCTAATAAATTTTATTCAAATGCTCAAACCAACATCCCATGGGGGAATTGGTGCTTCTTTGATGTTGAAAGAAGCCCTTTCCAAATTCCTTGTTGAACTTGATGATGATTGGTTTCTCCTTGATGAAAGTTGTTAATAACCTAGCTATGGATGATGAAATCTATGAAAACTTTGATGAAAATACGGATGAACTTTCTCAAATTTGTAGATAGTAACCTTGCATCAAGTTGTGGATTCAAATGCCTAAGATTGTGGATAATGAGCTTGCATAATCTTGTGGATCAAATTCTGGATCAACTTGTGTCCCCCAAATCAATATCTAGAAGGCCTCTATTTATAAGGAAGAAGGATGGAAGAGTGAAGAATAGGATGAATGTGGGATTAAAGAAGGGACCAATGGCATTGTGCCACTTGTCAACATGCTAATGAAGGAAGGTGGAGCACAATTTTAACAATGTGCATGTTAAATGTATGTAGGTGAAATTTGAATTTGAAGAGGTGACTTGTGTAAGGAGAGGTGAAGGAGGAATTAATTCCAAGTTGGATTGTGTAAGAGGACTTGTAAGAGCCTTTAATGCAAAGTAGGAGGAAAAAAGTCCTTTAGGAGGGAGAATTCAAATAGGTGGAATATTCTAAGAATATTCTATATTTGAATGAAAAGAGAATATTTAGTAAATCAAATAAATTGATTTATATGTGAAACTTACAAAAGCCAGAGGAATGGAAGATTTAAGAGTTAATTAATTTGTGATTAATTAACTTAGATGGAATTAGTTGATTACATTTGATTTAGATATTTTGAGTTTATTTAAATTAAATGAGAGGATATTGGGACATTAGTATTTTAATTAAATATATTGATTTATTTAATTAAAAGACATGACATTAGTGAATTAATCAAATAAATTACTTTATTTGATTAACAAAAGAAATAATGTTAATTGGTCAAATTTAGATGCATAATATTGATTTGCATGTCTATAGTGCCAACCGAATAGTTTTAAAGGTATGTGAAGCTTAATTGAGTATTGTGGAGTTATGTGGGAGCTATTATAGGTCCATTCTGACCTATTTCAAAGTTTTTTGAGATTTGAATCTTGGCACGAAGTGTGTGTGGATAGATATTGAGACAACAAGTTACATTTTGTGTATTCCAAGTGTTCAAAATAACATTGTGGTAAGATCTTAGCCCTTAATCCATTTGAGTATGCTTCTATAAATAGAAGCTCTCATTATCCATTTTTGTCCAGATTAGCTATGTTCTAGTTTATGTTGAAATATCCTTAGAGAAATCCACATTCATATAGCAATTTGTGAGCATATCAATGGGATTTTGAGTGCATGCTTACTTAGTTCAATCATGGAGTTGAAGATGTTTTGACATATAAGATTTATGTTTTTATGCATTGCATTTTGCTTATTCTACTTCATTTCATTTTTCTCTTCATTTTGACATTCTCAATGGGACCCACGTCCCTTTTTCATACAATTTTGTGATTTTTTGTTTTTGAGTTGTAGGTTCTATTTTTGTCCTCATTTTTGTGAAATTGTGCTTCTGTAGTAACTCACCATGCTTTCATTGCACCTTTTGATTCCTATGTAGTGTCAAGCTAAACTTCTATAGTGAAATTTGCTACCTATGTCACAACTTTTGATGCTTCGATCCCAAAAAGTCATGGTTTCATTATGTGGAGATTTTTTGCATATTTTGAATCTAGCCTCTACTTTTCACTAGTTGATTTTGTGTTTTTTTGTGGTTGTACTATTTGCAAATTTAGGTTTATTTGCAAAAGCACTAACCTTTTTTTTATGTTCTTTATTTCTTTCAAAGTTTGCATTTTCACTAGGGTTTTTAAATATATATTTTTAATACTAAACCTAGGGGTTTGGTTTCATTCCATTAGTGTTTTTTGGAAACTTAGGACATTACTCAACTTCTATTTTCCATAGATGTATAGTGAATTTAAAACAAATGCTAACCCCAATACACATATTTTTGGCATCTATCAAAACACACCTACGTAGAGACCTTTTGTGCTTATGTTTTGACTCTTGATGCTTGCACAAAAACCTAATGTGTTTGTGTTATGTCCTTTAACACCTTTGCAATGACTTAATGTGCTTACATGAAAATTTTTGTGCCTACATTTGTAAATTTGTGCCTCTATATGATATACTTTTTAGTTTTGTCTATATTTTTGTGCTTCCATTTTTATTGTTGCACATGTGTAGTGACTAACTATGCTTATATTTCATAGAAGCACACTTCTATTTCAGTTTGGAACATTTTCTTAAATTTTGGGGGTTTTGAGATAATTTTTTAACTAACAAGTGGTGTAATTTCTCCATGCATGAGAATATAAGACTACTAATTTATGGTTTTATAGATTCATTTGTTTAAGATTCTATTTATTTTCACTAATTTTATGCACTAAAGTTAGAGTAGTGATTAAAGAACTACTTTTTGCTTTGTTTGGAGGGTTGAATAGATGTATTCTCTCCCCTTGTGCCTAGAGTGATATTGGAAATAAAAAATCTTGCATCTCCTCATTTGTGTTTTAGATTAGATCCTAGGATTTTTCTATTTTTATGTGTATGATCCCCCCTTACACCTAGTGTGATCTTGGGGATAAAAAACGCCTAACATTGTCTTTCCCTTTAGGAGGCTTTCTTGGGGATTTCATCACCCCAAGGGATGATCTCAGCCATGTGTTACTGGTGACGTATATAAGAGGGGGGAGAATGAAAGTTGTACCTCAATCTATTTACATTGTGTCTAGCAAAACCTTGACGTTTTAGTGATTCCAATAAGAGAGGTGAAGGGTTAGTTTGAGCTTTCCTAGGAAAGTTCCTATTACATGCTTGTGATGGACTAGTGTTTATGGTGTGCCTCATACCCTAGTGGTTTTTAGAGTTTTACCCTATAGATCTTGTATAACCTAGCTTAAAATACCATTTGATCATAGCTTAGTATGGTGCAAGGTAAAATATCATGTCTGAAGTTACTCACCATGTACTTTCTCTTGTTGAGGTGACATATTTCCCTTTGTAGGGCCTTGTCCTTCCAAGGTAAAGGGTATAGAGGAGGTACATGAAATTTGCATACCCTAGTTACCCATTCATTTGAAGGTATTATTTCTTTGATAGGTGGGCCCATATTAACTCTATAATACCACTTTACTAATTTTAGGATTGTGATTATATTCTTGATGTGTCTTCATGTGCTAAACCAGTGATAAGCCACTCAACATGAATTACTTAAACTAGTATTTTTACCCTAAAAAAAGTCATGTTAGTCAAACAATGTTTTTTTTGTGTGTGCATGTGGCAACAAAAAAAGTACACCTTTTCCATGCTTAATTTGGGAATAATTAATGACAAATTGGACTTAATATCACCTTGATCTAGTTTTGTGATGTGTTTTACACATCCACATTAGGTATTCTACTCTTTTTAATCTAAATAAACCTAACTTTTCCTTGATTTAATGTTTTAAAGTGTATTCATTTACACCATCACATTAAATTTAGGGCCCTTAGACCTAATGTTTCTTTAATCTAATGTTGTAATGTGTTGTACGGTTGTAGGAAATAATAACTCGACCAAAATAACCCTAGACAGAATAACCTAGTCACAATAACCCAAGGAAGAAAAACCCACCTAGTCATAATAACCCAAGCCAAAATAACTTGTGGTCAGAATAACCCATGGGAAGAATATCCCCGTAAGAATATAGAGAAAGGAAATTTTTTTTTATAGGTTTATTATGTCCATGGGTTATTTTGACCATGGGTTATTTTGTCCATGGGTTATTATTACCTTGGGTTATTTTGTCCTTGGGTTATTATGACGGGGTTATTGTGTCCAAGGTTATTATGGTTGGGTTATTATGTCTAGATATTGTGTTGTACACATTCTCATTGGATTTAGGGCCCTTTTAAACTAAATTGACCTAATTTTTCCTTAATTTGATGTTGTATAGTATATTTATTTACACTTTCACATTGAATTTTGGGCTCTCTTGCATTTATGAACTTTATATCATCATTAATAGGCCCTTCAAACCCTATATTATGCATCCCAAGGCATATTTCAATCCAAATCCTAACAATATCAACAAATAAACTTAATTTCTTAACACCCTGACACTTTTGCCACTTAAAAAGGCTCTGTGGGACCCATACACCTCCTTGGGTGTATGAATCCCACCTAGGTGGGACCCATATGCTAGGTGTGGCATATAAATCCCATTTGGACTATTTTTAAGGTTTTGAGCAAGAAAATCTGGGTTTTTAGTTCAAATTTCATGAATGTCAGCCCGAGGGATCTAATTAATGAGATATTAGATGGATTTCCTATATAAATGAGTTCTAAAATCATTATTTCATTAATCCTTCTTGATATCAATTCAAGCACTCAAGAGTTAAGCATTCCAAGACTTTACAAGATCATCAAGAGAGCATTCAAGGTCATTTTCTAAGGAATTCAAGGGAATATTCTTCATCAATTGCTGCAACAATTTAAGATAGATCATCATGTCAATATTATCAAGCATCATGCATGTCGTTGAGCTAGTGTTGTGATGCAACATCGAAGATTCAAGATTAAGCATTGTTCGACACTTATTTCAAGGTCTAGATCTACATCCTCCATGGCCACTTCATGTTGGATTGCAGACTTACAAGACATCATTCAAGGTATCATTTTTCATGTTTCATGTCCTTATTTCATTGTCTCATCATCTTTAATTACCTCAAAGGGGTTTGACCAAGGAAAATCCCCATTCACTAAAAATCAACAAGTTTTCCTCTCTTTACAAGTGTGATTGTAGATCTAGGTGTCTTGGAGCATGAAGGATCTTTGAAGATTATTTTACAAGCTTGAAGGAATTTTTTGGAGTTGTCTCCTTACTTACAAGGTCACAAAAAGACTTCTACTAGCCTGAAATCAAAGTTTCAAATACAAAAAACAAGGTGTGGTAGAAAGAGAAGAGATTGGAGACCTGAATCATACCTTAACCTTAAAAAAAAGTACACTAGAAATGATATGCCACCTTGGGAATATGAGTCCCAGTACAACCAATTTTTAGGGTTTTTGGAGATTTAGAATCAACACTTCCAGGTTCTACTTTTGGCACACAAAACCCAATCTAGGACTAAATTGCCTAGATTAGCATATGAGTCCTAGTCAACATAAAAATAAATAAATAAGCATTTTAGGTCCTCATTCAAGCCTATACATGTTTCTAAGTGCACACTTCTAATTTTATAGATTTCTATTTTGATTTACTTACATTTCTAGGTCATTTAATCGAGCTTTGCATATCACTAGGCTTAAACATTAGATATTGCATTTCATTTATCTTTTCAATCCCTAGCTTGGTGGTGAAGCACTCATTAGTTTACAATCAAACCCTAGGAGATCCCTATTGCAAGATCTCTTTCTTCTATGCATACCTTAGATTGAGATCTCTAGGGTTTCCCTTTAACAAGATAATTATGAAGTGGATTTGCTCTATGTTCTAAGCCATACAAAAGAAAATCCATTTTTTTTTTTTTAGTGCATATATCTTGCTAAACCATTGGACTATAGAATCATGCTTCTATGACACCTACTAGTGCCTCTTCTTAAAACCCTACCTTTGCTTTCTCAAGCGACACCTGTGTCTACTCTACTATGTCAAGTGGTGCCTAGGTTTAAATTTGTGCCTTTGCTCTATAAAGTGATGCCTAATCCTAAAATTGCATTTTTTTCTCTATTAAGAGGAACCTCTATCCAAACCTATGCATGTATTTTGTTAGATGACACCTCTTCCCAAAGTTTTGCTTGCTCTCTGTGAAGTTGTGGTTACACTTTTCCTTTTAAAAAATGACCCTCAATAATCTCCTATCCCCACCCTTGGTTAGAAAATAATTTTTTTGTAGTTCTGCAACCTAACACTAGGGCCCCACATTACATCCTTATACTCTTATTTAATCCATCTTAGCCTTCATCACCATATCTTTACCCAAATTCACCTTAACACATTCATTTCATTTGGATTTATCCCCAATCCTAATCCTCTTCCATCAAATATCAACATCCTTTTATCATAAACATCCTTCCATCATAATCAATATAAATGAATTTTTTTCAAAACTAATATCTAAATCCTTATTCATCCTCCTCTAACTTGGGTGTTTCTTAAAAGCTTACCTATCAAAAGTAGCATTTTTAGTGATCCATTTGGCTCCCTTAAGTTTTTCAAAAATCTCTTATACAATCTTGCTTAGGAACTTTCCTATCTTAAACAAGCAAGGATGCATCCTAAAACACCATTTATTTCTAAGGTTCTAGATTGTTATTTTGATGCAAGTTTGATCTTCTATCCCTTGACCATTTTCATCTACCAATAAAACCTCATTTTTATCCTTTTATCAATCCTTCATGTAAAAATACACATCAATCATAACACTATCCTAATCAAATTCCCATCCAAAATATCTCCACATTCTTATCATCAATCCTACACATTAATCATACCAAAAATATCCCTCTAAAGGAATCCATTTCTTGTATGTCAATCACTAGAGCACAAGCTCAAAAGAAAATTGTCTCTCAAGAGAATTTTACCATTGAATGCCTCACCCACAAACCAACATTTGTCCATGATGAAGTATATGTGGACTAGCCCAAACACTCTTCTAGGTTATAACCCTTTGCTCTAGACCCCCTACAACCAAGAAATGATGCAAAAATAATATGATCTTGAAAAATAAACCATTGTGTTAATCTCTTGACAAAAAGGGTGAAACTTCCATCAAACTTTGACATATCACAAATTAGAAGGAAAGACCCTTCTAAGGATCCATCATCCTCCATCCATCCTTTGAATAAAATTTTGGGATCCCAACCTAATCCTAACCATTCCTTATACACATCCACATCCCATCAAATCCTAGAGAAAGTCTTCCCATCATCAAACATCTCTTTCCAACTAGGACTTAATATTACAACAAAAACTACATACTTACCCACTCAACCCAATATACCTACTCAACCTCTCATAACATCTACCAATCTTAATTAAATCCAACCACAAGTATCCAATGTATCTACATACCAACACACAAAAAAACACATTCCTAACATCTCTCAACCCCCAAATACTTCTAATACAAATTACCCGTCGACAGTATTGAGTATCTAGAATACTAAGGGGGAGGGAGTGAATTAGTGTTCTATAACTTTTTGAATGCAACAAATTCAATTACAAAACCATATTAATTGAAGATAAGAAATCAAAGCATGCATCATCCAAAAATCCATAAAACACATGAACACTAGGATTTTTACATGGAAAGCCCAAAATGGGGAAAAACATAATGAAGATTAGCTCACAATATATTATATCTAGATACAATATATTACAACAGCTCACTGCCAGGACATACTGTCCTTGAAAGGTCATAGCCAAATTTAAGTACAATACAAAAATGGTGACTCACTACCAAAGTATGAAGTGACGCAAAGTGCACCTCTCTTATGTTGTATTTTAGTTCCTTTGAAGCTCTAAATATGAAGTAATGCTCTACTTAGCAGTCGCTCAACAATTCAGCTTTGATTCTAAACTTTTACCATTCAATTCGCATGTTTGCACCATACAACACCACTCACATCTAATACTTCATTTATGCTCACAAATCCATCACATAATGTTGGAAACACAAGGGAAGACAGCTAAGAGGGGGGAGGAATCAGTTGTCACATAAATTATACTAATTAAACTTATTCTCAGATCTGATAAATAAACATGAAAACATAAACCATCACCACATAAAAAACACACATAACACCAATATTTCTTATGTAGAAACCTTGTTAGGGGAAAAACCATAGTGGAGGTTAGTCCACAATATTATAACCTATTAAAAGTATAAAATAATTATAAATGGGGAGTGCACATTATTCAGGCATATTGCTCAAATACAAAAGGCTTACTTCCCAAAGGAAGACACACTATCTTACAAAAACATTCGGATTACATCCACAAGATTTTGAATTGAGAAAATGGAATTTGCTAATGCTTGATTATAGTTCTGATTAAGCACATAAACATCTGCTCACTCTTCTTCACACTTTAATTCTACCTTCAAAATATTAGAACATTACTCACACACAACACTTGCACACTTGGTACAGCATTCACACCATGTCTTCAAATGGTATAAACAATCGAACATATATATCCACAACTAAGGATAACATCATCTACATGTCAACTTTAACAAAATATAAAATGTGTACAAACTATCAGCCCAAAACATAAATAATTTTCATTACAAACCAAACAATACCAACCAAAACATAGTAAGGACCGAAAAGAACATCCTTGAACATGAAACACCTTAAACAATTATGCCTCGAAGATCCACAAAATGCTACAATCACCTTGTTAGCCATGATCATGAAAAATATGAACTCATAGAAGAAAATCACCAATCGCAAGCACAACGATCAATACAGACTAAAAAAATAGATAGAGCATGATCTAGAAACATCCACAAGCATCACAAATCACCATAGAAGAATTTGCAACTCAACTTACTAGAATCACATTATCTTCTTTTAGGAACACCAACTGGAGCAATAGAATAACTATCAGAGCACAAATACTTATAACTCAATCAAATATTTATGCAGATCTCTAAAATTTCACATAGATAAAGTAGAAATACTCATCAATAAACCCTTTAATCCACAACCACTTATCATCAATATACTGAGCTATCCATTAGTATGGTGGCAATATTGAACTTCACTACATCACTAACAACCTACAACTTATATTACAATTTTCTCAATATCCTCAACATATATAGCCTTAAAGACATTAATTCCAATAGTTTTGACATCAACGACAACCATATATCAGCAAAATCCAACAATCTCCCCCTTTGGAATTGATGGCAACACATGATGTGAAAAACACCATCAACACAATTTTCTCTTAGCACTTTCTCCCCCTTATATTTTGACTCTTTTCTCCTCAACTCATTCATATTTTTTCACATGACTCTTCTCCCCCCTTGACATCAATGGAAAAAATACACATTATCTTTCTCCACACAAGCTTTGAACCACATTTATGAACATCTTGATGGAACTTCATTAATTTTTGCTCCTTGTGTTCCACTCATGCCCTACCTGGTGTTATTAGTCTCTCATGGTGTTGAAATTTTCCCTGGGTTGGGGGTTTTAACCTTATTTTCATGTAAAACCCTTGTGTTTATTTTACACCCTTGTTGGGATCTATTTGGCTATTTCTTTTTTAGGGGTCTTAAAATGACTTATGTCCTATCATTTTGTCTAGGCTGAGTCCCTTCATTTTAGAATGTTCTTTCCTCTGCAAGTTATTTTCATTTTCCTAAGTCCTGGTTGGCCCTATGTTTCATAGTTTTTGTAAGGAAGGATAGATGCAGAAACAACTCTCCTAATGTCAAATCCTTAGAGAAGAATGCATATATACTTTTAATTTTTCAATTACAGTTCAATTAAGATGCACTTAGAAATAGATAACAAAAATAGAGAAATAGACAAACATAGATGAACATTAGATTTATGTGGGAAAACCCTTACGAGAGAAAAACCCACCACACCAAGAGAAATTACTTGTATTATAGTAATAAGAATTACGTACAAGTTTCAGACTTATCTTTCTGATGTCTATTTACAACAACATTCACCATAAACAATCTTTCTATAGGAACCTTCAACTTACAGTCTACACATAATAGAATTCATCCACTAATACAATCACTCAACAATCTGTCGATTCAACCAACCAACCACAATTTGCAATCACAGAGTATATCCATGTCATTCCATGTCTGTTGAGCTTCCTCACAGAACCGTCACAATGAAAAATCTTCCAACTATTCAGATTCAGCTTCTTCCATTTGTCGACAATGAGCCACATCGGATGGTCTCACTCGGTCAAAATGGCTTCACATTGTATCGACATGTTGGTGAGACACAAGAAGTGTCTCCCTGATGCCCAAAGCTTCATATCAATGTCACCAAGAGTTATCACTATCACCAAGATGTTCTATCGAGCTTTCATGTGTTACACCAAAGCACCAAGTAGTCAGCAAGACCTATCACTTTCGCCAGGAGATCATAGCAAAGTTCCATAAGTCACATCGACATGAGTTTTCCATTAGCCAGACATATTGATATCACTAAGAGCTCAAACTAAATGCTCACAAGTCATACCGAGCTCCAAACATTGCTATTAGCAAGACTTAATACTCGCCAAGAGGTTTCATCAAAACTTCTTAAGTTACTTCGAAGTCATCAACTATCGGCAAGACTATACCACTTTCTCTAGGATGTTTCTCTGAAACCTCCAGTCATACTGGATGCCAAAGAATAATTGGAAAGACCTATGTCTTTTACTGAGAGTTCTTATCGAAGTTCTCCAAGCTACCCTGAGACCACCATTCACCAAGAGTTATGCCGAAGACCGCTCATCATTAGCGAGACTTACATCGTTCACCAGGACTTCTTCCTAAGACCATTTGGGTTACCTCGATAGCCATAGGCTATCAGTAAGACATCCTTCAGTTGCTAAGAGATCTCCCTGAGATCCTTTGTGTTACTCCGATGACCAACACTTGAATCTCCATCGGTGAGACATTTGCACATTGCCAAGACATCATAACGAAATAATCATTATTACTCTGATGAACCCAAGTGTTACACTATCGGCGAGACATTGGAAATTTGCAAGGACTTCTCATCGAGACATCATAGCTTATCCCAAAGCCCATGGTCATCATGAGTCTCCCTGATTCCTGATTGAATGGCATGTTGGCCAGAGAACTCCATGAGCGGTAAGAGGTCACCCTGAACACTCCATGTCACAGCCAAGACCCCAAAGTGTAACCTTTCGGTGAGACTCCTCCAAGGTCACAACGACCTGTACAAAACATGGTGTTCCAAACTACTAGTCAGCCAGACATAAGAGTTGTCACACCGACTTGGCTCCAATGGAGGTTTCAGCTTGTGATGATTGAGGCACATATTTTTCCAACAATCTCCCACTTGACGAAGATCACACAGGAACCTCCAGAGCACAACATAACTTACTGAAAAATCATGGGAACTAAGGCCCATAGAACTGGCACACCACCTAAACTTGTCTATGCTCATTGGCTTTGTCATTGCATCTGCAAGGTTCTCCAGTGTATCATTTTTTTCCAAACTTCCCTTTCCATCCTCCACCATATCTCGTACAAAGTGATACTGTACATCAATATGTTTTGTCTTGGCATGGAAAGTAGTTTTCTTTTCCAATCAAATTGCACTCTGACTCTCATAGTAAATAGTTATCTCCCCCTTGCCGGTATTGGCATGGTGTGATGGTTTATAGGTGACATTTTTGTTCTTGCCACCAAGGTTCAAACCCCGTTGGGGTGGTATTGTTGAATGGTTGTATCCGGTTCATAGCTCCGGTCAAAAGCGTTTACCCCTTGAATAAAAAAAAATAAAATAGTTATCTCCCCTTCATCAAAATAAATGTTAGAACACAAACTTTTCAACCAAACTACTTCTTTACAAGCATGAGTAGCTGCCATGTATTCAGCCTCTATGGTGGACAAAGTGACTACAGCCTGCCGCTTGCTCATCCAACTCACTGCATCACCATTCATCATGAAAATGTATCCACTAGTGGACCTCCTACTGTCAATGTCCCCTAAACCAATCAGAATCCACTTAGCCTTGAATACTAAGAGTCCTATGTGATTCAACCAAATTCCCATGGTAACATAAAGCAAATTCTAAAGTGCCCTTCAAATATTTGAAAACTCTCTTTATAGCATCCCAATGTGTCCTTCCACGATTAGCCATAAACTGACTAAGAACTCCCACTACTTGGGTAATGTCTAGCCTTGTACAGACCATCACATACATGAGACTACCAACCGCACTAGCATAGGGTACATTTTTCATGTCCTCCATCTAAGTAGGATATTTTGGACAATCTTCAACAGATAGCTTCATTCCCCACAAGACTGGAACCACTAGTTGTTTGCAACCATTCATACAAAATCTCTCTAGAATAGTCCTAATATACTTAATCTGACTAAGCCAAAGCTTTCTATTCTTCCTATCCCTGGTTATCTCCATCCCCAGAATATACCTTGCTGCACCAAGATCAGAAATCATTAGCTTACTATTGCCTATGAAAAACATATCATCAACATAGAGAGCAATAATAAGTACTTGATCACTTTCAGCTTTATAATATACAGAATGATCAAATTTTGATCTCACAAATCCCAAAGACAATACAAAAGTATCAAATTTCTGGTACCACATTCTAGGTGACTACTTTAACCCATTCAGAGACATTTTTAACTTGGAAACCAATTTCTCTTTAACTTTTTCAACAAAGTGCTCAGGCTAGGACATATAGATTTCTTCTTCAAGATCACCATGAAGAAATGATGTCTTCACATCCATCTATTCAACCTCTAAGTCATACGCTACTACAAGTGACAAAATAAATTTGATAGATGTCAACTTTGCTATAGGAGAAAAATTTCCCCATAATCAATTCCCTCTACCTAGGAATAACCCTTTGCAACCAGTCTAGCCTTGTACTTTTCCACACTACCATCTAGACCAATCTTCTTCTTAAATACCCATTTTCAGCCCACAACTTTTCTGCCTTTAGGAAAGGGCACTAGACTCCCGGTATCATTCTTTTCTAATGATGCTCTTCTTCCATGGCTTCTAACCAAGAGTCTGAGTTGGACATTTTAAATGCCTCTTTTACAGTCCTAGGCTCATCAGTGCTAGAAATCAAAGCATAGGCACAAGTAGAATCAATCAAAGAGAAACCATACCTATCAAGTTGTTTTCTTTCACAGGTTGACCTCCTCACTTGTTGAGGTTGAGGTTCTTCTTCTTCAAAACTTTCAAATCTGCTTGAGCTCTCCTCAGTTTCAGGTACATTTTGAATTTTTATTTCCTCTTTCTCTGGTGTAGGAGGAATTACAACTACATCCTTATTGTTTTTTGACTTTGTCTCTGACTACAGATCCAAGGTAGAAGGTTTCAACTCATGAAATATTACACTTCTGCTATATACAACCTTCTTTGTATCAGGATTCCAAAGCTTGTATCCTTTTATGACAGCACTATAGCCAATAAAAATACATTTGACAACCTTGTTCTCCAACTTAGATATTTTCTCATTTGGCACATATGCATATGCTTCATAGCCAAAGACTCGAATATGTCTAAGAGAGGGCTTCTTACTAGACCATGCTTCTAGAGGTGTCTTCTCAACAAGAGAAGAGTTTGGAGAATGATTTATTAGGTAACATGCAGTAGATACAGCCTCAGCCCAGAAATTCTCCTCCAAGCCAACACTACTGAGCATACTTCATGCTCTCTCCATCACTGTCCTATTGAACCTTTTTGCAACTCCATTTTGCTATAAAGTATAAGGTGTAGTCTTATGTATTTTAATCCCATGGTCTTTACAATATCTTTCAAACTCATTAGAACAAAATTCACCACCATTATCAGTCCTTAAGCATTTTATTTTTCTACCAGTCTAATTTTTAACAAGGTTCTTAAATTCCTTAAATCGACCAAACACTTCTAATTTACTTTTTAAAAAATAAACAAATGCTCTTCTTGAATAATCATCAATGAATGACACATAGTATCTTGATTTAGGCAAAGAAGGAACATCCACTAGACCAAACACATCCGAATGAATATAATCTAGTAAACCAAAAGATTTATGAGGATTGGAATAAAATGAAACACGGTGTTGCTTTCCATATATAAAATGCTCACATAACTCAAATTTGATATTACAATCTTCAAGCCCCTCAACCAGGTTTTTATTCTTAAAGGTTTTTAAACCTTTTTCTCCTATGTGGCCTAGCCTATGATGCCAGAGCATAGTCTTCTCTGCAAGAAGTTTTACTTCCATAGAGTTTACATAATTAGGGATATTTCCCTCTTTACCTCCATGAGTAGCTTTCTATGACTTTACAGAGACACTGTTACATTGAACAACATGTGCATCCAGCTTGTACAGGGTACCAATTCAAGAACCTCTAGCCAGCACCATAGAGCCTCTAGTCATCTTGCAACCATTTCCAGAGAGTGAGACTTGTACACCAATATCATTCAGCTTACTAATAGATAGTAATTTTGAGTCAGACCTAGTATGTGCATTACATCATTAATTCCCTTTACTCTGCCATCAGGAAATTGGATTTTGACTCTTCCACGGCCAACAATCTCCAAAGTTGAATCACTTTCCAAGTACACCTTTCCACCATCGTATTCTTCATACTTTGTGAACCATTCTCTATGAGATTTCATGTGGAAATATGCTCCAGAATCAATCAGCCAAACATCATCTGATTCCTGTGTAGCCAAGGCGTCTGCATCACTATGAGAAGAATCATTGTTGGAATTCTTCTTCTTCTTCTTCTTCTTCTTCTTCTTCTCCTCTTTACAATCCTTTCAGACATGACCAAGTTGCCCACAGTTCCAACACTTCACCTTGGACTTCTTTCTAGGAGACTTTGACCTCCCTTCTGATTTTGATTTTGATTTCTTGTCCTTCTTCTTTCCTTTCTCTTTTGATCTTCCTCTAATAGCAAGGGCCTCCTTTTCCATCTCAGAAGATTTCCTTCTCATTTATTTTGATAACAAAGAACCAACAATATCTTCCATCTTGAAATTGGATGTTGTACTCTCAATAGCCATCACCAGATGATCCCAAGAGTCTGGAAAAGAACACAATAGTAGCATACAATGATCCTCTTCTTCAATCTTTACACCAACAGATGTTAACTGAGCAATCAGCATATTAAATGCATTCAAATGATCAGCTACAAACCCTCCTTCCTGTATTCTCAAAGAGTACAACTTCTTCCTCAAGAACAGTTTACTCACCAAGGATTTCCCCTGATAAATAGATGCCAGTCTCTTCCACAAGAAAGATGTAGTCTTCTCTTCATGCACATTGAGAAGAACAAATTATGCCAAATAGATCCTTACCAGCCCCTTAGACTTTCAATCTGCAAGGTCCCAATCTTCTTGCTTCATGCCTGTAGGTTTAGTTCTAGACACTGCAAGCCACAAATCACGATCCACTAAGAGATCTTCCATTTTGAGTTTCCACAACTCAAAGTTACTGCCATTGAACTTCGATATTCAATCTTTCCTGATGTGCTAGCCATCTCAATCTATAATTAGAAATTTACAAACTTCTACAAGACTCCCACTAAATAGAATTGACACAAAAAACCCAACGTCCCTACAAGGATAACACAACTAGCCAGGATCTGATACCACCTGTAAGGAAAGCTAGATGCGGAAACAACTCTCCTAACGTCAAATCCTCAGAGAAGAATGTAGATATAAATTTAATTTTTCAATTACAGTTCAATTAAGATGCACTTAGAAATAGATAAAAAAAAGAGAGAAATAGACAAACACAGATGAACATCAGATTTACGTGGGAAAACCCTTACGGGAGAAAAACCCACCACACCAAGAGAAATCACTTGTATTATAGTAATAAGAATTACATACAAGTTTCAGACTTATCTTTCTGATATCTATTTATAGCAGCATTCACCATGAACAATCTTTCTACAGGAACCTTCAAGTTACATTCTACACAGAATAGAATTCATCCACTGATACAATCACTCAACAATCCATCGATTCAACCAACCAATCACAATTTGCAATCACAAAGTATATCCATGTCATTCCATGTCCGTCAAGCTTCCTCACAGAACCGTCACAACGAACAATCTTCCAACTGTTCAGATTTGGCTTCTCCCATTGGTCGACAACGAGCCACATTAGATGGTCTCACTCGATCAAAATGGCTTGACATTGTATTGGCATTTCGGTGAGACACAAGAAGTGTCTCCCTGATGCCAAAAGCTTCATATCAATGCCGCCAAGAGTTATCATTATTGCCAAGATGTTCTATTGAGCTTTCATCTATTACACCGAAGCACCAAGTAGTTGGTGAGACCTATCGCTTTCACCAAGAGATCATAGAAAAGTTCCATAAGTCACATCGACACGAGTATTCCATCACGTAGACATATCGATATCGCTAAGAGCTCACACTGAATTCTCACAATTCATACCAAGCTCCAAACATTGCTATCGGCAAGACTTAATGCTCTCCAAGAGGTTTCATTGAAACTTCTTAAGTTACTCTAAAGCCATCAATTGTCGGCAAGACTATACTGCTTTCGCTAGGACATTTCTCCAAAACCTCTAGTCATACCAGATGCCAAAGAATAGTCAGAAAGACCTATGCCTTTCACCGAGAGTTCTTATCAAAGTTCTCCAAGCTACCTTGAGACCACCATTCGCCAAGAGTTATGTCGAAGACCCCTCATCATTGACAAGACTTACATCGTTCGCCAAGACTTCTTCCCAAGACCATTTGGGTTACCTTGATAGCCATAGGCTATTGGCAAGACATCCTTCAGTCGCTAAGAGATCTCCCCAAGATCCTTTGTGTTACTCTGATGACCAACACTTGAATCTCCGTCGGTGAGACATTTTCACATCGCTGAGACATCATAATGAAACAATCATTGTTACTTTGATGAACCCAAGTGTTACACTTTCAATGAGACATTGGTAATTCGCTAGGACTTCTCACTGAGCCGTCATAGGTTATCCCGAAGCCCATGGTTGTCATGAGTCTCCCTGATGCCCGATTGAATGGCCTATCAGCCAGGGAACTCCATGAGCGGTAAGAGGTCACCCTAAACACTCCATGTCATAGCGAAGACCCCAAAGTGTAACCTTTCGGTGAGACTCCTCCAAGGTCATAGCGACCTATACAAAACATGGTGTTCCAAACTGCTAGTCAGCTAGACATAAGAGCTGTCACACCAACTTGGCTCCAATGGAGGTTTCAGCCTATGATGATTGAGGCACATATTTTTCCAACAGTTTTAAAATGACTTATGTCATTGTTTACTATCCACCTAGTGATTTCCCCTTGTCCTCTTAATAAATGTTTTATTTTGCAAAAGGATGAAATTCGAGCAACCATTGATCAACTGTTGTTTCATCTTAGTCAGTCCCCGCCATCCTATGATGACCCCACCACAGTGCTTTGGTTGATCATGATATCACGAGCAGGCACCACATGGCCTTTTGGTGTGGCCAAAGGAGATAAGTTTGGTTGACCGTTGATCAATTATCATCAGATCTCAATGGTTTCCCACCATCGTGTGATCGGGAGTTACAAGGTTTTTACTGATCGTGATATCATGGGTAGGTACCACTTGTCTCATCTAATGAAGCTGAAAGAATAAAGTAAATATTGTTTGGTCTTAATACATTAAAAGGTCAGTTACTAAAGTGTTCTTGATATGCACATGTTCTAAATCAATGGATCTATTATAATCGAGGTGGGAAAGCTGCTCAATGGTTAATGACAAGGCTAGCAACTATGTTGAATGAACAAGATCACTGATGCTCAAGATCTACAGTTTCCCGCCATTGCCTGATCCAAAGTTGTAGGATCTTTACTGATCATGATATCATGAGAGACCACCATGTGGACTTCCTTGGTAGTGTATGGTACGGTGGGCCACTTATTGCCACGTTGGCGATTGTGTCAGCTTGTTTTGAACGTGGTCATTTGATGATTTGATCTAATTGAAGGATCAATGACTTGAATTTAAATCTACATCAAATATGGTTGGATTCATTTGTGCAGTGCATGAGTGAGCTTTAATGGTGGATGAGACACTTACTGGCATAATTTGATCAAAATAAAATGAATTCCCCTACTTTATTTGTATTACAAAGCATTCAAGTATTTTACAGAGCAGTTTCAGAGCCCAAGCAAAGTTGTGAATCATTGCAGCTAGAATTTGGGACTTCTACAAACAAAGCTGTGAGTTAATTTCTGTCTTTCGGTCATTCTGCACTTGAATTTCAAAAAATATTTGTTGTGCTTATCATTGAGATTATTGATAAATGTGTTAGGGCTATAGTTTAATTATAGTTGTGAGAAATTGTAGTGTTTTGTTTTGTAATTTTCTATCTCTAGTTAGTCCTAGCTATTTGAAGTATAACATTGCAAAGAGGCCCAAGTTTGTCAGAGATGGCACCACCAAAGCAACATTCTAGCCAAACTGACTATTTGAAAAGAAACCTGTATGATGATTTCTTGGATCAGTTGCCCTTGTTAATGAATGATATAAAGAAAGGATTGGTCCTAATGTGAGGGAAAATCCTGGGGGAAGGGTTAGTATATAATTTGTCTAACATTTTTGATGCTAGGGTTCCTCTTACAAGCTTGGAAATGTTTAGATTGTGGTATGGACAAAGGAATTTTCCTCACCCCTTTTCAAACGGTTGGATGTATGATTTGGGAAAGCTGGTGGTACCAAATGTGCTCCCTGATGTAGACCTACTTAGGGCAGTGACCACAAGATATGATCCTATCACATGGGTAATTAGGGATAATGATTGAAGGGTTTTATTAAGCATTAACAGAGATGATATCCAACAGATTTTTGAATTGAGTGAACCGAGTGAAGACTTGGTTCCTATCAATCTTGAGGAAATGAAGTAGGAATATGCAAAGTTGAAGTCTATTTTTAGAGCTAAGTTGCTTCCACCTCATCTGGCTAGAGTAGGGGGTTCAAGATTTCATATTAGCCCCAGTGACCAAGAAGCTTTCAGATTAAATTGTTTTGCAAATCATTTCTTGGCCACTTTCTATTCATTGTGTTAGATTTTGGGTTTTAGTCCTAGTGCAATGATGCCCATTGCATACATGTTCATGGGGGTGCAAATGCAACACCCTAAGTTCTCTGTGAAATATGACTTTGCTTCTTTCTTGAATGAGAGGATACATGAAGGGCTATTGAAGTTGCAAAAAAATTATACCGACACTAAATTATTTTGGTATTCTATGTTGATGCATATGTTATTGTTCAAGAACGTTGATTTCTTCTCTGAAAGGATGAAATTAAGGCAACCAGTTGATGGAGAAATATTGCCAGTATAGATATGGGCTATAGATTTATCTTGTAATAAGGAAAGTACCAGTTATGGGAAATTTTATAATTTCTTTGCTTCTAGATTGAGGGCTAGATTGATGGTGAATGTACCTAGGACCCCTAAGGAATAACATGACTTCCTCAGGCCAAAGGGGAGGAAGCCAAAATTAAAAATCTGCCATAACTAGGGTGACATTATCACATATCCAATCAACACTATTTTGAGGGTGTATGGATTTCAAGGAAACCCTCATATACTGCCGTACAATATGCCACCAAGAGTGGGGTTTGTAGAAGTTATGTGACAAATAAGTTGTATCCATGAGGACAACCTCACTAGGAGGGGTAAGGGAACATTTTTCCCTGATTATATAGTGGTGTCTGATTTTTCATTTTCAAAAGGAGGTTGGGTGCATTTTGAGAAATTATTTGATGATTACCATTTGAGGTTTGGTCCAAAGTGGCAACATGATCCAGAGGGTTTCTTTTCCCTTTTTAGACTGAATAAAAGCTAGCAAAGTTTGTGCATGAATTCAACTTTCCTGAGGACCTGATTAGAAATGAGTTCAACCTAAATAGCTAGGAGTTGAACAAGGAGAAATGGGTTTACAGGAACAAAAATGATAAACATAGAAATTAGTTTGGGTGTACAGGAACAAGGTGCTAGGCCCATTGAAACAAGTCTAGCATACCAGCCTACAGAAAGGTGGCCCATTTACAGGAGGAAAAAGGATGACATTAGTGATGAGGAAGAAGTGGATAGAAAGGGGAAGCAAGTTATAAAGTTTCCTTCACAATCAGGTCAAAAATTCAAAGTGTCTGGGGCAATCAAAATCATTGATTTAGAATCATCACCAGAAGACAATCCCTCATCACCACCATTTGAGCCAAGCCCTAAAAGACAAAGGATTGATCAACCATAGGAGGATTTGATGGATGAAATTATTGTTACTGATTAGGACATGCAGGTTGGTATGCCTTCCCCTCCTAGGCCAATAGAATTGGTTTTATCTAATTTAGATATGTAAGGAAAAAGTGTACAAGATGCAAGAATGGAAGCATGCAAGGATTTTTTAGATGACAATACATTTGTAAAAACTCCTGTAATCTTGCAATTGGTATGGAGGATGAAATTTGAAGAATATCAAGATAAATGTAAGAAGAGAAGAGAACTAAGGCCTGATAGGTTAGACCAAAAGAATGATGAGGAGGTGAAAGTTGAATTAATGGAAGAATTTAAGAATATCACTCCTAAAGAAGGAAGAAAATTGGTGATTCAAGTTGGTGTATTGATTCTGCCTGAATGGGACATTGTAGATGTTTTAGCATTAAATGCTATTTTAAAGTCCAAGCATCCCTTGCAAGACTCTAAAGAGGAAGTCAAGGAAACATTGCAAGATTTTTCCTTCAGTGAGGAATATGAAACCTTGGCAATTTGGGCATTGGACCCACAAGGGAGAAAACCAAATGTTACAAATATTAATCCAAAATTCAGAGGAGGATTAATAATAAAGAGATCTTTAGAGGCCTCAACCACCAAGGTCACTGATTTGACTATGAATATGGCTAAATTGGCCCAAAAGACTGCTGAAAAGGAGGAGGCTGAATAGAAGAGCCTAATGGAGAAGTATAACCTTTTGATTGAGGAATACAACAAGATGCAACAAAAGAATGTTGAGTTGCAAATTAAGGTGGAAAGGTTTAAGTATAAACATATCGGGGAGACATAAAGTGCTCTTGGGACCAATACATTACCCTCCATAGCAGGGTTAGTGCCTCTTGCTTTTCCAATTGTTTCCACACCAGGGTCTCCCAGTCAAAATATTTTCCTCACCTCTCCTTTAGAACAAATTGATGAAGAAACAAAGTGCTTTGTTGATCCTACAAAGAAGCAACTCATGCAAAGAATTGATGAATTACAAACATCAGTAAAGGTAAGTGAGGAGGGATCTCTTTCAAGGAAAAAGGATATTTTTATTGTTGTTTTGAGGCATTTAAATGAAAAGGTTGATAGTAAATTTCTATCTATACATTATTTATATTCTTTTTTGTTAGGTGCAATAAAGAATATTGATGGGGATCAGGAGGTAGTGATACCATTGATTGAAAATTAGATCCCTAGGGCCAGTGATTTGGATGTCATGTATAAGGCCTCAAGGTTTGACACAAATAATAGGCCCCAATCATTATAGCCTACTAAAGTATTAGTTAAGTCATTGGAGGGTTTTCAAACCTTACCAGATGATTTGAGTAGGAAGATCAGGGAGTTGGTGAAGAATTTTAATGATTGGAGTAAGACATTGTTACCTAATATAATTGATGAGCAGGGGAAAATCAGGTCACTGCAACAATGGAAAGATCAAGCAAGTGAGGTCATCAATGATCAAATTAATTTAATTTGTGACGACTCAGATTATGATTTGTTGGTGAGCTGTACTGATAAAATCATTAGTACCAGCTCATTTTTGGAAACTTTTGAAAGGGATGCCAATCAGGTAGCGTAAAATACACACTTTATAGTGCCAAGGTGAATGAGGTAATTAATTTTGACTGGATGACTTATGAAGAATACTAGAAATGGGTAACTAAATATTTTACTAAGGAAGAATAAAAGAATGGTTTGCTAACAAGTGTTAAATCAAATGTTGTAGTTACAATGGTTTCAATTTTTTCTTTGATTGTAGTCTGAGTGCGGGTTTCTTGTGGTTTTTGTTGTTGCATCAACTTTCCTCAGCTGACATGATGAACAAGAATATTCTCCAAGGTAATGGCTATTGTAACAATTTTTGGAATATCACCAGGTGTGCCAATTGGCTGGTGACATGTGTACTTTTTGGTCCGATGCTTGTTTGCTCCTTAATTTTCTATAATCAAGGCTAGAAGTATGAGTTACCAAGTTAGATAATTTTAGTCGGGTCTAGGTGAAGTTGTAGAGCACATTATAAGTTATGCTAGTTTTAGAGAGAAATGCAATTTAGGTTTTGGGTCATTCTGTAATAGGTTTTGAATTCATGGGGATTTAGTGTTGTATAATAGTACTATCATTTGAGTTGAAATGATAAATTCAAACTCATGTCTCTCCACTATACATGCATATCTAAATTTTGAATAAGATGACTAAGGGTTGTTTCATTCATCTCACTATTGTGGTGTGTATGATCCTTATTTGTGATCCTTATTTTAGCTTTAATTCAAGAAATTAATTAAAATGCTTGAATGGGTTTATAGGTAGATATGTTCTATATAAGGATTTGATAAGTAGTATTGGGTTAGAATGCATACTGATAAATTTGTAATGCAATATTGTCAGGGATCTTATATGTTCTGTATTAAATCTATCATAAACCTCTAGATGCTTATGGATTTAACTCATGTAATGGATATATGCCAGTGATCTAAGTTGTACTTATTCGTGTAGTTCAATAAATTTTTGTCTTTTCCTAGAGCTTGCTACAAATTGCAAATCAATGACTATCTTATACTATGGATTGTATTTAGTTATCTCATGCTCTAGGTAGTTGATATTATCGATGAACAACTGATTCTATTCAATATTATCCTATCATGTTGAGCTATTAAGTGAGATTATCTGTTATTGTTAATGTCATTTATAATAATGGTGCGGAGGTTGTAAAAACATTAAGGGATCACCCTCCCGGGTCTTGTAGAGCCTGAAGTGTAGGAGGATTTTTTAAAGTCCCCATCAGTTGGTCTAGATGCTTTGAGCTACCCTTGATTGGAATTGGAAATTCCATAGGTAGATTAGAAGACAAACCTAGTTATAGTGTAAAAAATGCAACCAACAAAATGGCAACTCTACTGGGGAGCTAATTTTAATATTTCTTGTCAGTGTGTTAGTTGTCTATTTTGCATAGAGTTTTCATAGTATTTTTGTGATTTGAAGGTTAAGCCTATAATTATGTGTTAGGTTTGTCCACTTCTTCTATTTTCATAAGCATTAAGAGTTATATTACAAATCACTTTTGTGTGTTGTCATTATGAGGTTCCAATGGTTTTTATATTCCACCACATATCTCTAGGTATTTGGTATTCCCAAGAAAATTGGGTGGCAACTCTGAAGTCTCTACACCAATGCGCATTTTATTTTGAAAGGTTTATTATAAGTGGTAATAAATTTTGGACTAGTACGAAGAATGAAGAACACCAGGTCATTCATGAAGAATCATCTGGAATAGAAATTGGAAGGTGAACTTCCCAAAGTGAAGGACTTGATAAAGAAAACCCTAGAATCTAGTACTACTACTCCTGCATCACAGAATCTTGTACACCAAGGTACAAGTAAGCTTTTACACCCTATCCTTGAGAATCTTGAAGAGGTGTCTAAAAATTCAGAGTAAGACAGTTCTGGATTTTTTGATTCATTTTTTAATACACCAGTCCAAGAATTTGTGACATGGAAAAGTAAAGGGCCTGATAGTGTCAAATATGTTGAAAAAAGAAGAGGTAGGAGTAGAATTTGAAGCCATCATAGAGAATGCACCAGTGATGTGCCTCCTTCTGCTAAAAATGATGTAAACCCTTTATTGTTTGAACATGTACTAGAAGGGGTAAATTTAATAGATCTAGATGATACATGAAGTTTTGATGTGACTTTGCTTGACCCTAATGATGTTTTTGGAGATATTAATTCCTTGAAATGGGAAATCCAAGAGCAAGCTGAGCTTAGGAGGAAAAGAGAAAAAGAAAGAGAAGTAGAGTTGAGGAATGTTGTGATTGAAAGGGATAGGTTGATGAGACCGTTGGCAACAATGAAGCTCCTGAACCAAGAAGAACCTAAACCAAGTGTTGAGGGTCTGGTTGTACAAAAGATTGCTAATAAGGAAACAAAACCTATGTCTAAAGAAAACCCAGTAGGCCACATTGATGTCCAACCCAAACCTATTGACCCAAAACCCTCAAATCATGCTAAGTCTCAACCGAGTAATACAAACCCTAATCCTATCTTGGATAAGGGAAAGCAAAAGGTCGAGGGGATTAAAATAAATGAGAAGGTGACTCCCCATTTCACTCAATAAGATCTCCCACCACATGTGTCATCTCAAATAGAGTCTTCCTTAGAAAAGGATAGGAAGGAGAGTGAGGCTCTAGCAGAAGAGTTGGAGAGAATAGAGATTGAGGCTGCAAATGTAGAAATGAAGAGGAAAATAAGTTTCCTAAAGATGTCAAACATGGATGAGGCTACACAAGCTGCAACCTCATCAAATCACCAAGATGCTTTAAAGGACAGTCCTAAAATTAATCCAGACCCCACCATAAATAATTCTAGCTTGAAGACTCATGCAAATAGGTCTATAAATCCAAATTAGGATGGTTCTAGAGTACAAGATTTAGGGTCTAGTGTTGATTCTCAGAGGAATGAAGGATTGTTTCAACGATGACCTATATAGTTGGAAAGGCATAGGCCATTGTTCTTTCATGGTATTCCTAGTTATCCAAATTCCATCCCCGCTGACTTGAGAGAAAAGATGAATATGTTTGCTGGCAATAATGCTATGATAGTTGAGGAACACTTGAAAGCTTTTATGGATATGCTAAATGATTATGAGGTAGAACATGATGTAATGAAATTTTTTGTACAATCTCTAGTAGAAGATGTGAGGTATTGGTATAGAGGTCTACCTAATTCTAGTATTGGTTCATGGGATGAATTTGAAAAGTGTTTTAAGGAGCAGTATGGTGATAAAACTAAGGGTGTGTGCAAGAAGTTGAGTCCATTTTTTGGCCAAAAAGTGGAAGTTTTTTCCCTGATTTTCAGAATTTGACACATTTGACCTTAAAATTTGAAGCACTTAGAGATGGAATCTTCAAAAAAGTCACTAATCATAAAATGTAGTACTCGAAGTCTAGTTTCCAAATATGTAATTTATTTCAATACCTAGATTGTAAAATTGAGTTTCAATAGGTGTTTCTAAAAACCACTATTTAAAAGTCACTTTTTTATACCATACCATGCACGTGTACGACATCCATATTTTGACCTAAATTATCATATTTTTCTAAATCCTTTTGGGAAAAGATTTGTGACTCACTGAAGCTTGTTTTCAATATTTTTTTGTAAATTTTTATTCAATTTTTTTTTTGTTAAATTTTTATTAGGCATATTTGTCATTTTGAAAAATCATGATGTACGACATGCATAAGATAACCTAAACTTATCATTTTTTTATTTTTATTTTTAAATTGAAAAGAATTGTCTAAAGTTTTCTCTCATGCAATCCGTTCATTAAAATTTTATGTTGATCAAAAGTTATTAAAATACTAAAAAACTTGATAATTCAAGTTTATGGACTAGTTTCATTAGAAATTAATTGAAAATAGAAAAAATAATCAAATTATTAAAAACATTCACATATTTGGAATCTGCACTATCTCCTCTATAATGGGTTTTAATTTCGTAAAAAAATTATGCAAAATAGGTCAAACCAGGTCCAAAGCTTAGGTTTGGGTCCCCAAGCCATTTCCTGAACCAAAAAACAAGCCAAAAAAACCTGCCTAAAAATTCATAATTTAAAAAATGGGATCCCATCTTTTAATGAAATGAGATCCCATTTTTTTATGAAACGGGATCCCGTTTCATAAAAAAACATTTTTTACGGTTCTATGAAACAGGATCCCATTTTGAAATTTTTCCAAAAACGGAAATTTCCATTTTAAAGTTTTCAAACGGATCCTATTTTGAAAACTTTCAAAATGGAAAATTTTCAAAATTGAAGTTTCCAAAATGAAAGTTTTAAAACGGATCCCATTTTGAAAATTTTCCAAAAATGGAAATTTTAAAAAATGGGATCCCATTTTTTAAATTTAGGCTTGGGATCCCGAAGCTAAACAGGATCCCATTTTTTGCAAGCTGATTTCATTTTTTTGCCTAAGGAAAAAACTTCCACATTTCATGGACTCATCTTCTTGCATTTACCCCTAATGCTAGTTTCATGTTAAATGAATTTAATAACATCAAGAAGTCATTGAATGATCCTGTGACCGAGTTTAATTTAAGGTTTCAAAAATCAATGTATAAGTTGTTTTATGAAAATATTTGCTTAAGTACATATTTCAATGCTTTTGATGCTAAAATGGCATGTCTCCTCATAGATAAGGACCCTTGGACTATGAGGGATGCATTTAGGGTGGCTATAAATATTGAGAGTAATAAAAGAGCTTCTGGGAAGTATGGTAGGAGATAAGAACCTACACTTTTAAAAAATCCTTAGAATAAGACTGAGAAGGTTTCGGCTGCAAAGCCTAAGGATGATGAAAAGTGGGAAAAGGTTTACAGTACTCTGAAAGACATAAAGAAACTTTTTCCAAGCAAGAGAAGGGTATAGGGAATGAAAGGAAACCCTATAATAAAAATGATAGGCCTCCCAGATTGCAAAATTATCCTTATAATACAAATTGGAAAGATGGAAAACCAATCTTGCCTAGCCAGAAGCCTAAAAATGATCAGCATAAGCCAGACCCCTTGTAGAAACATTCAGTGAATCTAGTACCAGATAGACCATGGTGTGAAGTGTGTGAACATCCACATGATCAAAATTACTATGGTGTTGCTCAGTTTCTTGTTGTTGAGGAAGTAGAAGAGGATGTTCATGATCAGACATCAGAATATGAGCAGGATGATGTAGATGTTTGTATGGAAAGATCATATATTGATGAGGTAGAATGTTCCTTTGATGATGAAATACAAGAAGCTGACGTGGATAATCAGAGGCAGAGAAGTGAGATGTATCATCAACATGTATTTTCTGATGAGGAAGGTGATTTTGATCATAATTTTTACAATATGGAGCAGGCTAAAGACTCAGTGCCCTTAAGGAGACCATAAGAAGAAGAGATCACAAGATTGACTAAAGAAATGGCTGCTCAAATGAGAAGTTCACTTCAATTGAGAAATAGAACTATGGGTGGTGTGCAGGGTAAACCTGTTGTCTTGTTTATTAAAGAGCAAAAGGATAAAAACAAAGGTGTTAAGGTTGACAACAAAAAGGATGTTGTAAAAGTAAAAGAAGTTAAGAGTGATAAGGTTTGGGAAAAAAAGAACGAAGCCCCAAAGCCTCAAGAAGGTGTGACTTCGTCATTGGTGAAGACTAAGGTGATCACAAAGTTAGCTGAACCTGTTGTAGAGGATAAGAAGCAAAAGAAGCTAGGAGGAAGTACTCAACAAGAGAAAAAGGAAAATGATGAAGGTATGATGTCAAATCTTCCTAAATATACACCTGTAGATATGTTTCATGTGCTTTCTCAGGTTAAAGTAACTGTACCACTGCTAGAAATGATGAGAATAAATGAACACAAAGAAAAGACAATAGCTTTGATCACAGATGTTGCTGGTAATAAGACTAAACAAGGAAGTGGTAAAGAAGTGAAGGATAAAGAGAAAGAAAAAGAATTGGATGGAATTTTATCACAAATTCCTCCTATATATTTAGGAAATTCTATTAACATGTGCCTTGAAAATATAACCCATTTTTTCTTAAGTGTGGATATAAATGGGAAAAATTTAAGGAATTGTATGATAGATTCAGGGGCATCAAATAATGTTATGCTAATCAAAATAATGGAGGCAATGGCTTTGACAGTAGTTACTGCTCAAGGTAAATATTATGCTATGGATTCAAGAGAAGTGCCAGTTATTGGAACTATCAGAGCATTGCCTTATAAATTGACTCAGTACCCTGACAAGGATTTAGTCATGACCGTATTAGTTGCAGACATCCCACCTCATTTTGGAATGCTCTTTTCAATAAAATGGAGTGCATCAATGGGGGGTAACATGCAATGTGATTTTTCATTTGCTACTTTTTCTATTGATGGTAAGGATGTCAAAATTGAAAGGGAATCAAAAGTACCTCATATGATTGATCATGGCCCAATTGAAAATATGACATGTTTTATTGATAGTGGTATAGATGAATTTAGGTTTGAGGAGTTCCCTAGCAATTGTGATAAGCCTACTGCATTGATTGATATAGAAACAAAAGAATTGTCAGAATTTGATGACTTGTGGACTATGTATTTTGATGGTACAATTTCAAAAGAAGGTTTTGGTGCAAGTTTTTTTTTGCTATCACCAAGTGGAAAGACATTCAAGTTTTCTTTCACTATGTTATTTGAATGCACAAATAATGTGGCAGAGTATGAAGCCTTATTATTAGGGTTGAGATTGGCTTTAAAACATGGGATCAATAAGCTCAAGGAAATTGGGGATTTTGAGCTTGTAGTTTCCCAAGTTAGATCCAAGTATGTATCAAAGAACAAGAGGTTGAAACAATATAGGAATGTTGTTTGGGATGAATTGGAGAGATTTGATGCATTTGTCATAGGATGGATGGAGAGAGGTCAAAACAAGGTGGTAGATTTATTAGCCAATATTGCAGTAAAACTAAATGATATGACTTATGCTGGAATTTCAAAGGTTGAGGTGCAAACCAGGCCATATATTCCTGATAACATAAAAAATTGGCAATTTTTCGATAATGATGATGATATATTAATATTTTTGAATTGTGTGGGTGGATATGAAAATCAAGAAATTGACTTTGGAGCTTTTGTTGAAAATGTTGATGGTAAGGATACTATATTTGGAAATGAGGTCATTCAGTTAAAGACAAACACAACTCCCAAGGGTTTGGTTGTATTAGAAATATTTTTTTATGATCAAGAAAAGACAAAGGCTAATCATATTGTTTCCCATCTTGATGACTTGGAAGAGATAAATCTTGGAACATAATCATCCCCAAAGAAGGTGTATATTGGAAGGAAAATGTCACCAAAGGTGAGAAGGATGCTAATTGACCTATTAAGGAAGTTTAGGCATGTGTTTGCATGGTCCAATAATGACCTTAAGGCATACAAGGAGGATCTTTTCCAACATGAGATTCCTTTGTGTGATGATGCCAAGCCATTTAGACAAAAGAAAAGGCCTATTAATCCCACCTTGGCCCCTAAAATGCAAGAAGAATTAATGAAAATAAGAGATGCAGGGATCATTAATCCAATCAGACATTCATCCTGGGTATCAAATTTGGTACCAGTAAGGAAGAAAAATGGAGACATCAGGTTATGTGTATATTTCAAAAATTTGAATGTCTTCATTAAAAGACAATTATCCATTACCCAATATGGAAGCTATATTGTAAAGAGTGACAGGCTATGAATTGATGTCTATGATGGATGGTTTCTCTGGTTACAACCAGCTCATGGTCAAAGAATCTGAGCAATTTAAGACAACTTTCACCACACCATGGGGAACATATGTTTATGTAATAATTCCATTTGGTCTAACAAATGCAGGGGCTACTTTCAGAGAGCCACAAATATGGGATTCTCAGATTTCATTAATTTTTTTTTAGTGATTTACCAAGATGACTTGATAGCATATTCTAAAAAGGAAAAGGATCATTGTGAGCATCTGGAGAAGATATTCATTAGAGCTTTGAAGTATGGTATTTCTTTGAATCTGAAGAAATGTGTGTTTGGAGTACTAGAAGGAAAATTATTGGGACATATAGTTTCCAAGGATGGAGTAAAAATTGATCCAAAGAGGGTAATTTCAATTGATAAAGTTCCACAACCCTGAAATGTCAAAGGAATACAATCTTTCTTTGCACAAATAAACTTCTTTAGGAGGTTTCTGATGAATTTTGCTGAGATAGTTTGCCCTATTTCCAAAATGCTCAAGAAAGGAGCCAAGGTTGAATGGGATGAGGAGTCTATAAAATCTTTCCAAGACATTAAGCAAGCAATAAAGGAGGCTCTTGTGTTAAGAACCACTAATTTTTCCAAACCTCTACAGATTTTTTCATTTGATTTTTTCCACACAATTGTAGCCGTGTTGTTGCAAAAGAATGTAGGAGGTTTCAAATAGCCTATGGCTGTTTTCAACAAATCTTTACAAGCTGCAGAACTTAAGTATGATATAAATGAAAAATAGGTGTATGCACTGGTAAAAGCAATAGAGGATTTTAGGCCTTATTTTATGGGAGCTATTGTAATTGCTTATGTGCCTAGTGTTGTTGTTAAGGACATTTTCACACAGCAGGAAGTGTCAAGAAGGTGTAGGTGGATAAATAGGATCCAAGAATTCAATATTGAGGTTCAGATTACCACACTGGTGAGAGGACAAGGATTTTCCAAGCTCATGGCCCAAAGTAATATGGAAGCAAATCAGATAAATTTTCTAGAAGATGAAAATCAATCACACATATGTGATATGGAGCATTCAGAATGGTATAGAGATGTGATATATTATTCGCAAAAAATGAAATGTCCTAACAAATTGAGTGAAAATGAGAAAAGGACATTGAAATTACATGCTATCAAGTATTTTATTGTAGATGGAAAGCTCTGGTGGAGAAATGGAGAAGGTGTCATGCTAAAGTGTGTTGACTGAGGTAAAGCACAAGAACTTCTGAGTGAGATGCATGGTGGAGTTTGTGGAGGACATTATATGGCTAAGACAAATGTACATAAGATAATGAGGGCTAGATTTTGGTGGGCTATAGTTCTTAAGGATGCACACCAACTAGTGAAGACATGTGATCCTTGTCAACATTTCTATGGTAAGTTAAAGTTTTTTGGTGACTTGCCTCTAAAACTAATTATAGTACAAGTTCCATTCCAGCAGTGGGGTATTGATTTTGTAGGAGAGATAGCATGTAAATCTAGTTGGGGCCATTCATGGATATTGGTGGCCAATGATTATTTTACTAAGTGGGTGGAAGAAATTCCAACAAAGAAAGCCACTAGTAAAGTGGTAATTGACTTCCTGATTGGCAACATATTGACTAGATTTGGATGTCCATAAAGGATTGTGTCAAACAACACAATTTGTTTTAGATCCAAGGAATACATAGAATTTTGTGAGAAGCATGGCATCCAAATTTTGTATTCATCACCATACCACCCACAGGGAAATGGACAAGAAAAATCAAGCAATAAAAGCTTGATAAAGATTATTAAAAGAATCCTGAATCAAAATAAAAAGGCTTGGGATTCTAAGTTGAGATTAGCAGTTTGGGCAGATAGGGTAACTGTGAAGAAGGAAATAGGTTGTACCCCATTTGAATTGGTTTATGGGATAAATGCCAGGTTTCCCCAAAACAACTTAATGGAAATGTATAATTTTGTCTAGATGTATGATAATGAAATTGATGATGAGATGTAATTGAGAGTGGAAGCTCTTATAGAATTATATGAAACCAGGAGGGAAGCACAAAAGAGAAATGCAAAGTTGCAATTGCAAGTAAACAATTTGTATTACAAGATGGCAACTGCTAGGACTTTCAAAGATGGAGATTTGGTTTTAATGTGGAATACCAGATTGGAAGATAAAGGGAAACATGGGAAATTTGATGCAATTTGGTTGGGTCCATTTTTGATAAATGGTAAGTGTGATGCAGATTCGTACTTCCTCCAAGATATGATAGGGGATATTCTTGAACTGCCAGTTCATGGATAGTTCATGAAGTTATACTTCACTTGAAGTATTCTTTTCCATGAATAGTAGTTTATGATCTAATTAGGATCTAGACTAATTGTATATTTGAATGCTTAATTATAACAACTTAATGGAAATTGTACATCACTGAAATTATGCATTAAAAAATTAAGGTGAAAAAAAAATTGAGAGAGAAGAAGAGAGAAAGTGCAAACAATCTGATAACAAAGTTTGCCACAAACGTGACTACGTCTCCAGGTCTGCTCCAATAGAGCAAGATCCGATTAATCTCAAAAAATCAGTTACAATTGCACCAAGACTTTTCCCCTTAAGCACAACAACACAATGTGTCTTAGATATGCATGAATGTCTTCAAAAAAATCTCTAAGAAAATATCCCTTGTTCACTTCACCACTTCACTCCCAAGAGCTCACATTTCCCCCTTTTATACATGAAATTTTCCAAAAAGGGTTAAAATCCTTCATAATTACAAAAAAACACACAAGCCCTCCATTATGCTACATTTTCAGGTTGTTCCTAACCCCATTTGTGATTTTACATAGGAAGGGGGGGTTATGTTTTAACCATAACCTCCAATTAACAATATTCGAGCATAAAACAAATATAAAAAATAACCGAGCTCTATAATTGGTTAAGTGAGCTTCAATGGTCTAACGACAATTGTTTTTTTCACTAGGCCGGTGGTTATAGGTTCCAAACCTGTCGGCCTCCATTTTTGTCTCCTGTCACTGAATACTCAAGATCAAAACAAACCCGTCATTAATACATACTGAAAAAGCTTTGGAAGGTACAACGATGAAAAATTCGGTTGCTACAAAGGATGTCACGGGTTCGAGCCCGTCCAAATCTTTTGTTAAACAAACAACCTAACTCACCAACTGCCGATGGAAGGAGGGGCATGTGGCTCTCCCAAGAGCTGCCACATGTCAACAACTGATTGGATGTCGAGACATGACAATGCAACCTCATCAATGACTAGGCTGCCACCTATGATGCCATGCTACTGTACAAGTGGACATGTGTCAACCTTTGATTAGCCACATTATACATATCGACACTGACAAAGCAAAATTATACACTGACTAGACTGCTAATGATGCTGATGACCTATCGTATAGATGCCACATGTCATCCAATGATTGGTTCATATAAGCTGACTTGATTGCCACATGTCACACCCTAGTTGGTCAACTTTGGATTCTGTACAGTACGGACTACCATGCTAGCATGCTGATGTCACCAACTGTACCACCAAGTCAACTAAACTATGACTAGCAATATATTGAGTGTACGATGTTAGATTTCAATGAAACAAACGTTATCAAAATCATATCGACGAGCCCTTTGATTTGACACCGCTTCTGTCAATTTCTGAGACAATCATTTTTTTCACCTTCTGGACAACCCCTGATGGCAGTTTGACCAAAAGTTTGGCTGGTCGTAACTTGAGAAAATTGACTCCTTTCCACTCCATTCAAGTTCCATTGGAATCAGGATCTTGAGCTCTTTTTGATGGTTCTAAATTCTAGATCATTAGAGATTCTTCAATTTTTAGTGAAAATATCCCCCAGATCAAGCCTCCCCATTGGAGAACTTTTGGACCTCCAAAAGTGGCATTTATTGAAACATCAAGTGAAGACTTGGCCTCCCCACTTTTCTTGTATCAGTTGTACATTTGTATACCTAGCTCACAATCACAATGAAGACTGCAACAACATTGTTGAACATAGATATCACTCTATCACTTCCATAAGCATCTACATCAACTATCGTAGCCACTAACCAACAAACATTGACTAGCATCAAGTTGAACAATAATGTAGAGATGAAAGAGAATAAATCAACAACATATCAATCTTTCACAACAAAATTTTTTTTACCCAAGGGACTATCAATGGTTTCAATCACCATTCCCTCATGTTGTACTGTGGGTGCATCCTGCAACATCTAACCCTAGTTAGCTACTCAAAGTTCATGTCTAGAACCACCTATACTTACATACATAAGAGTTAAATCTTTACTTGCATTAATCACCCTCTTTAATTTCCCTATGTTTGTAAAATAGCAATTAGTCTTAATCCTATGAGAATGTACAATAGACTGAATGTCATCTTTAAACAAATGATAATGATTCTTTTCCCTATAGAAAATATCTTTTTGATCATAAAGATAAGGGCTACCCAAAACTATCCCATAGATATCTAGTGGAACCACATCAAACTGTACTTCATCCACAAACTTACTAGTGATTGCAAATCTCAAAGTGCATTGTCTTGTTACTTGCAATTTATCATTCTCGCAAATCAAACCTAGTGGATAAGGTCTCTTATGCAGTGTAGTTTTCAATCCCAAGTTTCTTACATCTTCAGAAATCAAGTTAACTTGAGAACCACTATCTATGAGTGCATCAACTTTAATGTTCTTGGAAACAACCCTTAAATGAAACAACTCATTCCTTTTCTTATCTTCAGAGACATCATTAACTTGAGAAGTAGAAGCACAAATATCAAAGGAAGCACTTGAAATGGGGACTTTACTTTTCAAACCCATAGCTATTATATTAGTTTCATCATCAGATTCAGAACCAATATCCATAACAACATTTGTGGCTTTCTCCTTACCTTTCTATTTCTGATTCTATCTCTGAGCCCACTTAGGCTTCAATTCTAGATGCAACTTCCAACAATGATCTTCATCATGACCCTTCCTATCACAATGAGAGAAAGAAAGCTTGTCATCCTTCTTAACTGTAGCTTTCTTCTTTCCCTTCCCTGTCTCTGCAACCTTAGATGATTTCTTTAAAGAGTTATCATTATCAAAATTATCAATAAAAGAACCCTTTCCTCTTGACTCTAAATGTATAGCTTGGACACAAACTTCATCCAAATTACTAGGGTTCAGGACAAAAATAGAATGTTTGAGATATGACTGAAGAACTCCTATGTACTTTAACAAAGTATCCTTGATGTACAAAGGTACATTTAATGCAATAGCCTTCTTTTTGAATTCATGGGTGTACTTTTGGATAGTTTGACCTTACCCTTTCTTAAACATTTTCCAATTCATCATTAATTGGTGCATGTGACCTAGGGGATAAAAGTTCTTTTTAAGAGCACTAACAAATTCTAACCAAGACAAATTGACTCTACCATGCTATGAAATTTCTGCTCTAGTCCTACTCTCCCACCAGGTGAGAGCTAAACCTCCCAACCGAAGAGTGGCTAACTAGATCATAGAAACATCATCAAAGAGGTCTTGGACTCTACAATAGACTTCTACTTGTTGAATCCAGTCATTTAACTTTTTCAGCATCTAATTCACCACAATACTTAGGTAGTTCAAATTTAACATCCAATTTAATCTGAGGCTTATTTACACCCTTAAAAGGATTAACATAAAGAGAATGTGCACAAGAAGAAGGAGAAGGAGGTGTAGATGAAGGAGATTTTGGGGGTTCATCACCACCTCCTAGTTTCTTCTTCTTTCCTTTAATGTCCCCATGATATTCTTCACGTTTCATGCATTCTTCCATTTCTTTGAGTAGCATCTCCAACGTAGCTCTCATCTACCAAAAAGCTCTTCAAAACTCTTGCTCACTTCAAAACTCTTGCTCAATGATTTCTTTGGGTATCTCCATTCCAGACATAGACATCTTCAGAAAATTTCTTCATTTCTCGATCTCAAGATTATATTCCTCAAGCTTGCCTTCACCCTTTTGAATCTTGTATCTTGTTAGCATAAAAAACACACAAGCCCTCCATTATGCTATGTTTTCAGGTTGTTCCTAACCCCCTTTGTCATTTTACATAGGAAGGGGGGGTCAGGTTTTAACCATAACCTCCAATTAACAATATTCGGGCATAAAAAAATATCAAAATAATCGAGCTCTATAATTGATTAAGCGAGCATCGGTGGTCTAACGGCAATGGTTTCTTTTGCTAGGCCAGTGATTACGGGTTCCAAACCCATTAGCCTCCATTTTTGTCTCCTATTGACAAATACTCAAGATCAAAAAAACCCATCGTCAATACATACTAAAAAGCTTCAGCGGGTGCAACGGTGAAACAGTCGGTTGCTACGCAGGATATCATGGGTTCGAGCCCATCCAAATCTTTTGTTAAACAAATAACCTAACTCAACAAATGTCAATGGAAAAAGGAGGGGCACATGGCTCCCCCAAGAGCTACCATGAGTGAATAATAGATTGGATGTTGAGACACGACAATGCCACCTCATCAATGACTAGACTGCCACCTATGATGCCACGCTAGTGTACGAGTGGACACGTGTCAAACTTTGATTAGCCACATAATACATATTGATGCTAACAAAGCAAAATCCTAAACTAACTAGACTGCTGATGATATCGATGACCTGTCATACGGATGCCACATTTCGTGCAATTATTGGTTTGTACAAGCTGGCTTGATTGCCATGTGTCACACCCTGGTTGGTCCACCTCATATTCTGTACAGTACGGACTACCATGTTGATGTCACCAACTATACCACCAACTCAACTAAACTTTGACTACCAATAGCTTAAGCGTATGATGTCAAATTTCGATGAAACAAATGTTGTTGGAATCATCTCAAGGAGCCCTTCAATTTGAAGCCACTTCCATCAATTTCTGAGACAATCATTTTTTTCACTTTCTGGACAACCCCTGATGGTAGTTTGACCAAATTTTTAACTGGTCGTAACTTGAGCAAATGGACTCCTTTTCACTCTATTCAACTTCTGTTGGAATCAAGATCCTGAGCTATTTCTAATGGTGTTAAATTCTAAAGCATTATAGATTCTTCAATTTTTAGTGAAAATATCCCCTAGATTAGGCATCCCCATTGGAGAGAAATCTTGGACCTCCAAAAGTGGCATTTATTGAAACATCAATTGAGGACTTGGCCTCCCCACTTGTCATGTATCAATTGTACATTTTTATACTTGGCTTACTATCGCAATGAAGACTACAACAACATTGTTGAACATAAACATCACTTTATCACTTCCATAAGCATCTACATCAACTGTCATAGCCACTAACCAACAAACATTGACTAGCATCAAGTTGAACAATAATGCAGAGATGAAAGAGAATAAATCAACAACATATCTATATTTCACAAAAGAAACATTTTTACCCAAGGGGCCATCAATGCTTTCAATCACCATTCCCTCATGCTATACTGTGGGTGTATCCTACAACATCTGACCCTGGTTAGCTACTCCAAGTTCCTGTCTAGAACCACCTGTACTAACAGACATATGAGTTAAATATTTACTTGCATTAATCACCCTCTTTAATTGCCCTATGTTTGTAAAAGAACAATTAGTCTTAATCCTATGAGAATGTACAATATACTGAATGCAATCTTTAAACAAATGATAATGATTCTTTTCCCTGTAGAAAATAGCTTTTCGATCATAAAGATAAGGGCTACCCAAAATTATCCCACAGATATCTAGTGGAACCACATCAAACTGTACTTCATCCACAAACTTACTATTTATTGCAAATCTCAAAGTGCATTGTCTTGTTACTTGCAATTTATCATTCTCGCAAATCCAGCCTAGTGGATAAGGTCTCTTATGCAATGTTGTTTTCAATCCCAAGTTTCTTACAATATCTTCAAAAATCAAGTTAACTTGAGAACCACTATCTATGAGTGCATCAATTTTATTTTTCTTAGCAACAACCCTTAAATAAAATAGATCATTCCTTTTCTTATCTAAAGAGACATCATTAACTTGAGAAGTAGAAGCACAACTATCAAAGTAAGCACTGGAAATAGGAGCTTTACCTTTCAAACCCGTAGTTGTTATCTTAGTTTCATCATTAGATTCAGAACCAAGATCCATAACAACATTTGTGGCTTTCTCCTTACCTTTCTATTTCTGATTTTGTCTCTACCACTTAGGCTTCAATTCTAGATGCAACTTCCAACAATGATCTTCATCATGACCCTTCCTATCACAATGAGAGCGAGAAATTTTGTCATCCTTCTTGACTGTAGTTGTCTTTTTTCCCTTCCCTGTCTCTACAACCTTAGATGATTTCTTTACAGAGTTATCATTATCAAACTTATCAATAAAAGAACCCTTTCCTCTTGAATCTAAATGTATAGCTTGGACACAAACTTCATCCAAATTACTAGGGTTTAAGACCAAAATAGAATGTATGAGATATGAGTGAAGACCTCCTATGTACTTTAACAAAGTATCCTTGGTGTACAAATGTACATTTAATGCAATAGCCTCCTTTCTGAATTCCTGGGTGTACTCTTGGATAGTTTGACCTTACCCTTCCTTAAACACTTGCCGATTCATCATTAATTGTTGCATGTGACCTAGGGGATAGAATTTATTTTTAAGAGCACTAACAAATTTTGACCAAGAAAAATTGACTCTACCATGCTGTGAAATTTCTGCTCTAGTCCTACTCTCCCACCAGGTGAGAGCTGAACCTCCCAACTGAAGAGTGGCTAACTAGATCCTAGAAGCATCATCAAAGAGGTTTTTTACTCTACAATGGACTTCTACTTACTGAATCCGGTCATCTAGCTTTTTAGCATCTAATTCACCACAATACTTAGGTAGTTCAAATTTAACATCCAATTTAATCTGAGGCTTATTTACACCCTTAAAAGGATTAACAGAAAGAGAATGTGCAAAAGAAGGAGGAGGAGAAGAAGGAGTAGACGAAGGAGATTTTGGGGGTTCATCACCACCTCTTGGTTTCTTCTTCTTCCCTTTACTGTCGCCATGATCTTCTTCACAATTCATATGTTCTTCCCTTTCTTTAAGTAGCATCTCCAACACAGCTTTCATCCGCCAGAAAGCTCTTTGAAACTCTTTCTCACTAATTTATTTGGGTATCTCCATTCTAGACATAGACATCTTTAGAAAATTTCTTCGTTTCCCAATCTCAGGATGATATTCCTCAAGCTTGCCCTCGCCCTTCTGAATCATGTATCTTGTTAGCATAAAAAACACACAAGCCCTCCATTATGCTATGTTTTCAGGTTGTTCCTAACCCCCTTTGTCATTTTACATAGGAAGGGGGGTTAGGTTCTAACCATAACCTCCAATTAAAATTATTTGAGCATAAAACAAATATCAAATATAACTAAGCTCTATAATTGATTAAGCAAGCATTGGTGGTTTAACTACAATAGTTTCTTTTGCTAGGCTAGTGGTTACGAGTTCCAAACTTGTCGGCCTCTATTTTTGTCTCCTGTCGTCAATATATGCTAAAAAGCTTCGGTGGGTGCAACGATGATATGACCGGTTGCTACGCGGGATGTCACGGGTTCAAGCCCATCCAAATCTCTGGTTAAACAAAGAACCTAACTCGTCGACTGCTGATGGAAGGAGGGGCACGTGGCTCTCCCAAGAGCTGCCATGTGTGAACAACTGATTGGATGCCGAGACACGACAATGCCACCTCATCAACGACTAGGTTGCCACCTGTGATGCCACACTAGTGTATGAGTGGACATGTGTCAACCTTTGATTAGCCACATAATACATATTGATGCTAACAAAGAAAAATTGTACACTGGCTAGATTGTTGACGATGTTGATGACCTGTCGTATGGATGCCATTTGTCATCTAATGATTGGTCCATACAAGATTACTCAACTACCATGTGTCACGTCCTGGTTGGTCCACTTTAGATTCCATACAGTATGGATTGCCACACCAGCATGCTAATGTCACCAACTGTACAACCAAGTCAATTGAACTTTGACTACCAATATCTCGAGCATACGACGTTAGATTTTGATGTAACAAACATTATCAAAATCATCTCAACAAGTCCTTCAATTTGATGTTGCTTCCATAAATTTCCAAGACAGTCATTTTTTTGCCTTCTAAACGACCCCTGATAGCAGTTTGACCAAAAGTTTGACTAGTCATAACTTTAGCAAACAGACTCCTTTTCACTCTGTTCAAATGGCATTGGAATCAGGATCTCGAGCTCTTTCTGATGGTGCTAAATTTTGGAGCATTGGAGATTCTTCAATTTTTAGTGAAAATATCCCTAGGATCAGTTTAGGTTTGTATATTTTATACATAGTTGGGTTGTTTTGTCTGAACAACCCCTTTTTCATCTTCTCTTCATCTTGGTCTGCTTTTCCTGAGATTCTGAACTCTCACTTTATTCCAGTGGAATGAGCATCCCCAACTGGAACCACTGATGGAACTTCATTAATTTTTGCTCCTTGTGTTCTGTTCATGCCCTGCCTGGTGTTACCAGTCTCTCATGGTGTCAAAATTTTCCCTGGGTTTGGGGTTTTAGCCTTATTTCCATGTAAAACCCTTGTGTTTATTTTACACCTTGGTTGGGATCTATTTTTCTATTACTTTTTGAGGGGTCTTAAAATAGCTTATGTCCTATCGTTCCATCTAGGTTGAGTCCCTTCGTTTTAGAGTGTTCTTTCCTCCATTGGATTTTTCATTTTCCTAAGTCCTAGTTGGTCCTATGTTTCACGGTTTTAAAACAACTTATTTCATTGTTTACCATTCACCTAGTGATGTCCTCTTGTCCTTTTAATAAATGTTTTATTTTGTAAAAGGATGAAATTCACATGGCCATTGATCAACTGTCATTTGATATCTATTGTTCCCCACCATCCCACGATGACCCCACCACAGTGCTTTGGTTGATCGCAATATGACAGGCAGGCACCACGTGGCCTTTTGGTGTGGCTGAAGGAGATAAGTTTGGTTGACCATCGATCAATTATCATCAGATCTCAACGGTTGCCCACCATCACATGATCGAGAGTTACAAGGTTTTTATTGATCATGATATCATGGGTGGGTGCCACATGTCTCATCTAATGAAGCCAAAATAATAAAGGAAATAATGTCTGTCCTTAATACATTAAAAGGTGGGTTACTAGAGTGTTCTTGAGATACACATGTTCTAAAGCAATGGATCTGCTATAATCGAGGTGGGAAATTTTCTCGATGGTTAATGAAAATGTTGGTGACTATGTTGAATGAACAAGATCACTGATGCTCAAGATCTACGATTTCCTGCCATCGCATTATCCAAAGTTGCAAGATCTTTACTTATCATGATATCATGGGCGATCACCACATGGACTTCCTTGGTAGTGTATGGTATGGTGGGCCACTTATTTCCATGTTGGTGATTGTGTTAGCTTTTTTTAAGGCGGATATTTGATGATTTGATCCAACTAAAGGATTGATGGCTCGAATATAAATCTACATCAAATATGGTAGGGATCATTCGTGCAACGTGTGAGTGAGCTTTAATGGCACATGAGACATTTACTGGCACAATTTGATCAAAATAAAACCAATTCTGCTACTTTATTTGTATTACAAAGCATTCAAGTATTTTGTGAAGCAATTTCAGAGCTGAAAGTGAAGTTGTGAATCATTGCAACCAAAATTTGGTACTTCTGCAAACAAAGTCATGAGTTAATTTATGTGTCTTCCAGTCATTTTGCACTTGAATTTGGGAAAATAGTTTTTTTGCTTGTCATTTAGCTTTTTCATAAATGTGGTAGGGCTATAGTTTAATTATAGTTGTGATAAATTGCACTGTTTTGTTCTATAATTTTATATCTCTGGTAAGATCTAGCTATTTGAAGTATAACATTGTAAAGAGACCCTAGTTTGTCCGAGATGGCACCACCAAAGAAAAATTTTGGCCAAATTGACTATTTGAAAAGAAACCTGTATGATGATTTCCTGGATCAGTTGCCCTTTTCAATGAATGATAGAGAGAAGGGATTGGTCCTAATGTGGGAAAATCCTGGCGGAAGGGTTAGTAGATAATTGCTCTAACATTGCCAATGCTAGGGTTCCTCTCACAGGCTTGGAAATTTTTAGATTGTGGTATGGACAAAGGAATTTTCATCACCCCTTTTCAAATAGTTGCATGTATGATTTGGGAAAGCTAGTGGTACCAAATGTGTTCCCTGATGTAGACCTACTTAGGGCAGGGGCCACAATATATGACCCTGTCACACAGGTAATTAGGGATAATGATGGAAGGGTTTTATTAAGCATTAACAGAGATGATATCCAACAAATTTTTGACTTGATTGAACTGAGTGAAGACTTTGTTCCTATTAATCATGAGGAAATGAAGCAAGAATATGGAAAGTTGAAGTCTATTTTTTGAGCTAAGTTGCTTCAACCTCATCTGGCTAGAGCAAGTGGTTCAATATTTCATATCATCCCTAGTGACCAAGAACCTTTCAAATTAAATTGTTTTGCAAATCATTTCCTAGCCACTTTCTATTCATTGTGTCAGATTTTGGGTTTCAGTCCTAGTGTGGTGATGCCCATTGCATACATGTTCATGGGGATGCAAATACAACACCCTAACTTCTCTGTGACATATGGCTTTGCTTCTTTCTTAGCTGAGAGGATACATGAAGGGCTGTCAAAGTTTTAGAGAAATGATAATGACACTCAATTCTTTTGGTATTCTATGTTGATGCATATGTTCTTGTTCAAGAATGTTGATTTCTTCTCTGAAAGGATGAAATTAAGGCAATCGGTTGATGGAGAAATATTTCAAGTACAGATATGGGCTACATATTTATCTTGCAATAAGGAAAGTACCAGTTATGTGCAATTTTATAATTTCTTTGTTTCTAGATAGAGGGCTAGATTGATGGTGAATGTACCTAGGATCCCTAAGGAATTACATTATTTCCTCAGGCCAAAGGGGAGGAAGCCAGAATTAAAAATCTAGCATAACTAGGGTGAAATTATCCCATATATAGTCAGCACTATTTTGAGGGTGTATGGTTTTTTAGGGAACCCCTCATATATTGTCATACAATGTGCCACCAAGAGTGGGGTTTGCAGAAGTTATGTGTCAAATAAGTTGTATCCATGAGGACAACCTCACTAAGAGGGTTAAGGGAATATTTTTCCCTGATTATACAGTAGTGTCTGATTTTGCATTTTCAAAAGGAGGTTGGGTGCATTTTGAGAAATTATTTGATGATTACCATTTGAGGTGTGGTCCAAAGAGGAAACATGATCCTGAGGGTTTCTTTTCCCTTTTCAGAAAAAGAATAAAAGGTGGAAATTTTGTGCATAAATTTAACATTCCTAAGGATCTTATTAGAAATGAGTTTGACCTAAATAGGTAGGAGTTGAACAAGGAGAAATGGATAGCTTATGGTAAACTATTATATATTGTGCACAAAATGAATTGAAAGTATAATCCATTGTTGGAGTTCAACCCATACCACAAGAAAATTGACTTTCTAATGGAGAACTTCAAGGAAATTATGGGCATATTGAGGACTAAAAGGATTAACTTAGAACTGAGTTTAGGTGTACATGAACAAGGTACCAGGCCCATTGAAACAAGGACAACATACTAGCCTATAGAAAGGTGGCCCATTACAAGAGGAAAAAGGATGACAATAGTGATGAGGAAGAAGTGGACAAAAACGGGAAGCAAATTATGAAGTTTCCTTCACAACCAGATCCAAAATTCAAAGTGCCTAGGGCAATCAAAATCATTGATTTAGAATCATCACTAGAAGACAATCCCTCATCACCACCATTTGAGCCAAGCCATAAAAGATAAAGGATTGATCAACCATAGGAGGATTTGATGGATGAAATTATTGTTATTGATCAGGACATGTAGGTTGGTATGCCTTCCCCTCCTAGGCCATCTAAATTAGTTTTATTTGATTTAGATATGAAAGGAAAAAGTGTACAAGATGCAAGAATGGAAGCATGCAAGGAGTTTTTAGATGAAAATACATTTGTAAAAACTCTTGTATTCTTGCAATTGGTATGGAGGATGAAATTTGAAGAATATCAAGATAAATGTAAGAAGAGAAGAGAACTAAGACCTGACAGGTCAGACCAAGAGAATGATGAGGAGGTGAAAGCTGAACTAATGGAAGAATTTAAGAACATCACTCTTGAAGAAGGAACAAAATTGCTTAGTCAGGCTAGCATATTGATTCTTCCTAAATGGGACATTGTAAATGCTATAGAATTTAATGCTATTCTAAAGTCTGAGCATCCCTTGCAAGACTCTGAAGAGGAATTCAAGGCAACATTGCAAGATTCTACCTTTAGTGAGGAATATGAAACCTTTGAAATTTGGGCATTGGCCTCACAAGGGTGAAAACCAAATGTTATAGATATTAATCCAAATTTTAGAGAAGGATTAACAATAAAGAGAGCTTCAGAGACCTCAACCGTCAAGGCCACTAATTTTACTGTGAATGTGACCAAATTGGCCCAAATGACTGTTGAAAGGGAGGAGGCTAAAAAGAAGAACCTAATGGAGAAGTATAACCTTTTGATTGAGGAATACAACAAGATGCAGAAGAAGAATTTTGAGTTGTAGACTAAGGTGGAAAGGTTTAGGTATAAACAGATTGGGGAGACATCAAGTGCTCCAGGGACCAATACATTACCTTCCACAACAAGGTTAGTGCCTCTTGCTTCTCCTATTATTTCCACACCAGGGCCTCCTAGTAAAAATCTTTCCCTCACCCCTCCTTTAGAACAAATTCATGTAGAAACAGAGTGCTCTATTGATCCTACAAAGAGGCAGCTGATGCAAAGAATTGATGAATTGCAAACATTAGTAAAGGTAAGTGAGGAGGGATCTCTTTCAAGGAAAAAGGAGATTTTTATTGTTGTTTTAAGGAATTTAAATGAAAAGTTTGATAGTAAATTGCTATCTATACATTCTTTATATTCTTTACTATTAGGTGAAATAAAGAATATTGATGGGGATCAGGAGGTAGTGATACCATTGAGTGAAAATTGGATCCCTAGGGCCAGATTTGGATGTAATGTATAAGGCCTCAAGGTTTGACACAAATAATAAGCCCCAATCATTAAATCCTACTCAAGTATTTGTTAAGTCATTGCAGGGTTTTCAGACCTTACTAGATAATTTGAGTAGGAAGATCAGGGAGTTGGTGAATAATTTTAATGATTGGGGTAAGACATTGTTACCTGATATAATTGATAAGCAGGGGAAAATCAGGTCACTCCAACAATGGCAAGATCAAGAAAGTGAAGTCATCTATGATCAAATTAATTTAATTTGTGATGAATCAGATTATGATTTGTTGGTGAGCTGTATGGATAAAATCATTAGTACCAACTCATTTTTGGAAACTTTTGAAAGGGATGCAAATCAGGTGGTGGTAAAATACACACCTTATAGCGACAAGGTGAATGAGGTAATTAATTTTAACTAGCCAGCTAATGAAGAATACCAAAAATGGGTAACTAAATATTTGACTAGGGAAGAATAAAAGAATTGACTGCTAATGGGTAGTAAATCAGATGTTGTGGTTACAACGGTTTCTAGTTTTGCTTTGATGGTAGTCTCGACACAGATTTCTTGTGGTTTTTGTTGTTGCATCAACTTTCCTCAGTTGACATGATGAACACAAATATTATCCAAGGTAATGGTTGTTGTAACAATTTTTGGAATATCACTAGGTGTGCCAATTGGCTGGTGACATGTGTACTTTCTTTCCCAATGCTTGTTTGCTGCTTCATTTTCTATACGATGGATTTCAAGGCTAGAAGTATGAGTTAGCAAGTTAGATAATTTTTGTCAAGTCTAGGTGAAGTTGTAGAGAAAATTGTAAAGTTTGATGGTTTTAGAGAGAAGTGAAATTTAGGTTCTTGGTCATTCTATAATAGGTTTTGAATTCATGGGGATTTAATGTTGTATAACAGTACTAGCATTTGAGTTGAAATGATAAATTCAAACTCATGTTTCTTCACTGTACATGCATATCTGAATTTTCAATAAGATGACTAAGGGTTTTTTCATTCATCTCACTATTGTGGTGTGTTTGATCCTTATTCTAGCTTTAATTCAAGGAATTAATTAAAATGCTTGAATGGGATTATAGGCAGATATGTTCTATATAAGGATTTGATAAGTAGTATTGGGTTAGAATGCATACTGATAAATTTGTAATGCAATATTGTTAGGGATCTTATATGTTATGTATTAAATCTATCATAAACCTCTAGATGCTTATGAATTTAACTCCTACAATGGATATATGGCACTTATCTAAGTTGCACTTATTCGTGTATTTCAATAATTATTTTTCTTTGCCTAGAGTTTGCTACAAATTACAAATCAATGACTATCTTATACTATGGATTGTGTTTAGTTATCTCATGCTCTAGGTAGTTGATATTATTGATGAAGAGTTGATTCTATTTAATATTATCCTATCATGTTGAGTTATTAAGTGAGATTATCTGATATTGTTAATGTTGTTTATAATAATGGTGTAGAGGTTGTAAACACATGAAGGGATCACCCTCTCGGGTCTTGCGGAGCCCAAAGTGTAGGAGGATTTTTTAAAGTCCTCATCAGTTGGTGTAGGTCCTTCAAACTGCCCTTGATTGGAATTGGAAATTCCATAGGTAGATTAGAAGACAAACCTGGTTACAGTGTAAAAAAAACCAACACATCTGACTACTCCCCTTGAGTAGCAGCCACCACAACATCAATCTTGATCACAAGATATGACTATGAAATGCACAGACTGATGCAATTCAATGCATCTTAATTTTGATTAGGAGGGGTAATCACCCCTAGCTTCCCTCTTAGATACTCAAAAGTATCCTTACATAAGGGCTTGGTAAAGATATCTACAATTCGTTCCTTAGTGGGAACATACTCCAATCTGACTTCCTTTTTCACTCACCTTCTCTCTCAAAAAGTGAAACTTGATAGATATATGCTTGGTTTTTTAATGCAGCACCAAATTCTTAGAAATGTTAATTGCACTTGAATTATCATAGAATATAGCAATAGGTTCACCATACACAACTCTGATATCTTTTAACATCTACTTCATCCACAATACTTGAGTGGAATTGTTAGCAGCAACAATGTATTATGCCTCTACAATAGATAAAGAAATGGCATTTTTCTTCTTACTTAACCATGAAATCAACTTCTTTCCCAATAAAAATGCACCACCACTAGTAATCTTTCTATCATTCACATCTTGTTGCCAAACAGCATCAATAAAATCACTTAAAGTAAGTTCATCTTCTCTAGGATACCATAGGCCAAAATCAACTATCCCCTTCAAGTACCTGAAAATCCTCTTCACAGTTGTCACCTGAGATTCCTTAGGATTAGCTTGAAATCTGCAAAAATGCATATGACATTCATGATATCAGGTCTAGTTTGAGTCAAATAAAGTAATCCACCAATCATGGATCTATATCTAGTCTGATTTTCTTTAGGAGAATCATCATTTTATGTCAACTTACATCCTACGACCATAGGTGTACCAACCAACTTTGAATCTTCCATACCAAACTTCTTTAGCAATTCTTTCACATACTTAGATTGAGATAAAAAAGATCCCTTTATCTAGCTGATTAATTTGCAATCCAAAAAATAATTTCATTTCTCCAATCATAGAAATCTCAAAATCACTTTGCATCTCATCAGCAAACTTCATGCATAGAGTATCATCTTCTCCAAAAATGATATCATCAACAAAGAATTCAACAATCAAATATTTATCATGATCAATCTTGAAGTACAAATTACTATTAGCAGTACCTTTATTAAATCTAGGCTTCAACAAATACTTGTCCAATCTGGCATACCATGCTCCTGGGGCTTGCTTAAGTCCATACAATGCTTTCTTCAACTGAAAAACCATATCTCCCTAATTAGTCAATTGAAATCCATCAAGTTGCTCAATATACACTACTTCTTCCAGTTCACCATTTAGGAATGTTGACTTGACATCCATCTAATAAACCTTGAAGTTTTTATAAGCAGCATAAGCAAGAAATAGTCTCAAAGCTTCAATCCTAGAAACAAGAGAAAACTTTTCTTCAAAGTCAGTTCCTTCCATCTGGGAATATCCTTTACACACAAGTCTTGCTTTGTTTCTAATAAGTTCACCTTGCTCATTCAATTTGTTTCTAGAGACCCATTTAGTTCCAATTAAATTTTTGTCCTTAGGTATAGGAATAAGAATCCATGTATCATTCTTCTCAATCTGAAGTAGTTCTTCTTTCATTGCTTCCATCCAATGTTCATCTTTGCATGCTTCATTGACACTATTAAGCTCATTCTTTGAGATCAAACAATATTCTTCTACAATTCCTCTCCTAGTTTGAACACCTTTGTTCTTATCACCTATAATATGATCTTCTGAATGATTTAGTCTTACATACCTTGGAGTCTTAGGATGTTCTTGAACTTTAGGTTCTTGTGATATCACTTCTACAATTCCACTAGTTTCTTCCTCTTGATTTTCTTGATTCACCAGAATGATCTGAACTTGATTTGGAGTCTAAAATTTCTTTCCTTTATATGATTTGTCATTTTGATCGTTTGAATCATATCCACAGGTTCTGGATGGTATAACTATGTCATCATCAACCTTAACATTAGCACTTTCAACTACTTTCCTCAATCTCTTATTGTAGCTCCAGTAGGCCTTACTTTTAGTAGAATAACCAAGAAAGATTCCTTCATCACTTCTAGCATCAAACTTTCCTATATCTTCATCTCTTTTGATATACCATTTACTCCCAAAGATCTTGAAGTATCTAAAAGTAGGCTTATCACCATACCATAGCTCATAAGGAGTCTTACCAGTATCACCTTTGACATATACCCGGTTGAGAGTGTAAAAGATAGTACTCACAACTTTTCTCTAATAGATATGAGAAACATTTCCTTCCAGCATCATAGTTCTAACAACTTCTTCAATTGTCCTGTTCTTCCTTTCCACAACTCCATTTTGCTAAGGGGTCCACAGGGTAGATAATTGTCTCTTTATCCCATGCTCTTCACAAAAAGAATTAAACTCATGGGAAGTGAATTCACCACCTTTATCTGATCTGATACATTTAATCTTGAGACCTGTCTCTATCTCAACCATAGCCTTAAAAATCTTGAATTTCTCTAGAGATTCATATGTTTCCCTTAAGAAGGTAGTCCACATCATTCTAGAATAATCTTCAATAAATAACATGAAATACATGTATCCTTGTAAACTTCTAACTCTAGAAGGACCACACAAGTTAGTATGCATGAGCTCCAACACTTCATTTGAACAATGTTGTTTGCTCCAAAATGAAATTCTAGCTTGCTTCCCTAACATTCCATTCATATAGTATTAGTAGGTTTAATCAACTTAGGAAGATCTCTCACTGACTAAGTAGAACTTATCTTGATAATACTATCAAAGTTTACATGACACTTTCTCCTATGCCACAACCAACTTTCATCAACTTGAGCAATCGAACATCTTTTACTAGCAGCACTCAGGTGAAAGATATTACCTTCTTTTTTTTGTGCCAGATGCAATCACATTTCTAGAACTCTGCAATATTCCACACTTTCCATTGTTGAATAGAAGATTGTATCCCTTGTCAACCATCTATCCAACACTTAAGAGATTATGCTCCAAACCTTCCACATATAGAACACCATCAGTATTATGCTTACCATTAAGAGAAATGGATCCTCTACCACAGATTACACTAGCTTTGTCATCACCAAATCTTATAACACCACCATCATACTTTTCTAAGCTTAAAAATATACTTTTATCACCTATCATGTGATGAGAGCATCCACTATCAATCACCCATTCATCTTTTTCTTCAACTCTGGCAAATAGGGATTTCTCCACATTTGTGCAATTAGCATTCAATAGGTATTGCATCATTTTCCTTGATAGCAATAAATAACCATTCATCATCACTTACATTCCCTTTATCAGATTCATCATTTGTCACACCTTCATCAGCAACATAATAACACTTTCTTTGGAATCTAGGCTTGTTAGGTCTTGGCTTAGGAACTCTTTCTGGACACCTTGATGCAAAATGACCTATCTTATTGCAAGAAAAACATTTAATAGGAAATTTCCCTTTATACTTACCTTCTCCTCTAGCTTCCCTCTTGACAATAACTGCTTCAAGCTCATCTATTTTTCTCTCTTCTTCAATCTATCTCATTTCCTCCTCGTACTTGAACATTTTTCTAGAAGAATTTTCTCCTCGATCATATCTCTGCTTATCCTTTTCAGAGATAGTAGCTTTGAATTTAGATTTTTTCTTAGGAAAAGAATCACCAAACTCACTTAACTCAAAAGTAGTAAGCTTGCCAATTGACATGTCTTTGGTTACATTTTTCACAATCTAGGTCACCTCAATAGCAGTAGCTTAGGCTTTGTATGTAGTAGGCAATGATATGAGCACTTTAGCAATAATATTTGATTCTTCCAATGTTCAACTATCACATCTGATACTACGCACAAGTTCATTCACTCTTTGCATAAAAGAAGTGATGTTCTCATCTTCATGCATTCTTAACATTTCATATTTCCCTTTTAGGCTTTGCAACTTAGCAATCTTCACATGGACATCACCTTTATACAAATTTTCCATTTTTTTCTAGATCTCATAAGCAGTCTTCAACTCCATTACATTTGTCATCTCGAAATTAGTCAGAGCACTCAACAATGCTTCCTTAGCCTTGATATTGTACTCGGATTCCTTAATCTCACCTATAGTAGAAGGACCATTCTGTGGGATGATATACCTATTCTTTGTAATTTTTTGGTAAGGTTCACCAATGCATCTTAGATGACACTCCATTTGGGTCTTCCATAGAGAATAATTAGTTCCATCAAATCTCAGACTATCCTTCTTATATGTTGCCATCCTGGATCACCTCAAGCTATTAAAATTCTTCTAAGGAACAAGCTCTGATACCAATTGTTGGAAAAACAAGGGCAGACAACTGAGAGGGAGGGAATCAGTTGTCATAGAAACTATATTTATTAAACTTATTCTCAGATCTGATAAATAAACATGAAATCATAAACCATCACCACATCAAAAACACAAATAACACCAAGATTTTTTATGTGGGAAACTTGTTAGGGGAAAAAACATGGTGGAGGTTAGTCCACAAGATTATACCCTGTTAAAAGTATAAAAAAAATTATAAATGGGGAATGCACATGCATTCAGGCACACTACTCAAATACAAAAGACTTACTGCCCAAAGGAAGACACACTTTCTTACAGAAACATTTAGATTACATCCACAATATTTTGAACTGAGAAAATAACATTTGCTAGTGCCTGATTACAGTTCTAGTTAAGCACATAAACATTTGTTCACTCTTCTTTACACTTTACTTCTACCTTCAAAAGATTAGAACATTATTCACACATAGCACTTGTACACTTCATACACCACTCGCACCATGTATTCAAATGGTATAAACAATCAAACATATATATCCACAACTAATGATAACATCATCTACATGTCGGATTTAACAAAATATAAAATGTGTACAAAATTTTGGCCCAAAACATAAATAATTTTTAATGCGAACCAAAAAATACTGGCCACAACATAGTAAGAACCCAAAAAAACATCCTTGAACATGAAAAACCTTAAACAATTATGCCTCAAAGATCCACAACACGCTACAATCACCTTGTTGGCCATGATCATAGAAACATGAACTCACTAAATCAACAATCACAAGCACAACGATCAATGCAGACCAACAACATAGATAGAGCATGATATCAAAACATCCACAAGCATCATGAATCACCACAGAAGCATTTGCAACAACTCAACTTACTATAATCACATCATCTTCTTTCAGGAACACCAACTGAAGAAACAAAATAAATGTTAGAACATAGATGCTAATAACTCAATCAAATCTTCATGCGGATCTCTAAAATTTCACATGGATAAAGTAGATAGGGTCATAAAAAACCCCTTTATTCCACAACCACTTATCATCAATATATTGATCTAGCCATTCGTATGGTGGCAATAATGAACTTCACTGCATCATTGAAAACTTGCAACTTATATTACAATTTTCTCAATTTCCTCAACACATATAGCCTTAAAGACATTAATGCCAATAGTGTTGACATAAATGACAACCACATATCATAAAAATCCAACAGTCACATCCTTATCAACTCCAAAATATCTCATATATATATACAAATACATCCATACACATCAATTAAGTCAGCCTAATTAGATGTAATCAAAATAATTAAAAATAGCTCTTGTTGGCATCAAACAAGATTTAAAATAATCTTCAAACCCAAAAAAAATTTGCAATCCTTAATTTCAAGTCAGCATGGACCTAAAATAGATCCAACTAACAACCACAATATACAATTAATCTTCTCAACAAGTATTATGCATTAGGTTAGCTAGGAATAGGACCTAAACATAAACCCTTCCAATCATACACACGCTTCTCAACATAACCATCTTCCAGACATGATATTTCATCATATTCTTATTTTTCCAACATTAGAGAGACTACCTCTAGAACCACAACATAAATATATCATTCTCAATAAAATGTGAAATCTCCCATGTTGGTATCTTCATCAAGGAGATAATAGTAATATACCGAGTTGAACTTTTTCAATGATAATTTCTAGTTTTCTTCACAAAAATTATTGAGATATTGAATATAGCTATAAGATATAGTCATAATGATGTGGTTAAAGGTCCAAAGCTATACCCATTCATGTGGTGAAGTGCAGACCCAGAAATTAACGCCCTAGACCACAAAACCATCAACAGAGAATACTTAACCTTCTCATGGATCAACTTTCCAATATAGTTAGTATTTGTAGAAATAAGACCAAAAATGCTTCCCCACAATGTTGACATCACTGAAAAACTAGGATAGAAAAATAAACCTATATATATACACTTCATGCTCATTTTACCAAGCTATATCAACAATGATAGACTTCCAAAATCTCAATAATATCCCCCTTTTTTATTGATGGCAAGATGCATATCAAAATAAAATTTCATACCATGAACCAAAACTCATTTCTTCCTAACCTTAACTCCCCCTTTTAAAATTAACCTTAACTTTCCAAAAGGAGTTTTCCAATTATCCAAAATGTATTAACAAAAAAAAATTTCTTCCACTATCACTCTGCATTACTTCTCCCCCTTATCTATCTCTCATCTATCTCTCCCCATTTGACATCAATGGAAAAGGTTATGTAGGGGTCCAATATATTTCCTTTGGATGCATCAACACAAAAAAGGATAATTGATAAAAAATATAAGAACATATCAACCTGAAGATGAAGATCCCTTGAGATTCTTTAGAGTATCTTGCCAAGTAGCTTTTCCTTCTTCCCAAGAGCCTTTTGCATGTACAAGTGTCTTGTATAGTAATTCAAGATTTGTTAGAGACTCTATACCTTCTTCCATAGTGTTGGGGCTGAGATTTATTTATGATAGACTATCAACACTAGCAAGGGCACTAGATACAAGAGTGTGTCTTATTTTTACTAAATCTTTAAATGCCACATACTACTTGATTAACTCTATTCTTTGATTCTACAAGCTAAAGAATTTTTCCTGCAATTGCATGATGTGTGACCACCTCTGATTGTCCTTGTCATTTTCCAAGTTGTAAAAATCTACTTGAGTGCTCAGCCTAATTTCATTTTGACTTATTTTAGTCTTTGTATTTAGTGTCCATTTGGAATAATTTAGACAAAAAGATATTAATTCTTGTGCTTCTTCTTCATAATCTTGAACATCCTTTAGTCCCTTCAAGAATCTGTGGTGGGCATCTACACATTTCTTTTTGATGCCTTCTAGATTTTCTTCTATAAATCTTTCTTCTAACTCAATTCCTATTTGTTATTTTATTTTGAAGATGCGTGTATTGCAAGAATGAAGGTGTTGTCATTGATGTCAACCAGTTAACTGGTTATCAACTAGTTGTTGTTGTCATTCATTTCATGGATGTAGGTTATTGGTTTTATATGTTGAGGATATTGAGAAAATTGTAATGAAGAAAGGTTGTAGGTATTCAATGTTTTCTTTGAGTTTTTCTCTGAGATTTTCTCCTATATTCATATGGGTTAGATATTTTGATCATGGTTTTTGGAAGCTGCTATATCCATATTTTGGTTTTCTAGATTGTTGTACAGTGCGAGTTACACCAGTTGTGAACTATGGTTTTCAAGGTTTCTCGTTGAGGTGTAGGAGAAATGTAGTTGCTCTGGATTTCTTCTTGGTTGAGTCTTATGACTTGTAGTTCTATAGTTAAGTTGTTATGATCATGTTGAAGATAAATTTTTTGTCTGGAAATATTGGATTGTGTTAAGGGTTGTGTGTGCTTAATTGTTCTATTTGTTTTACACTGGTTTGGCCAACCTTGTGTTAAACACTACTTTCAAAGTTCATGAAGCATGTTGGGACTTATTTGGGTCCTCATCAAGCATGTGTTTGGGTCACCCTCATTCTAATTCCACCCTAGAATTTTTTGACACTGACCTAATTTGAATTTAAATTATGGATGGCCTACATTGGATATGTTTCAAATTTGAAGATGGTATAAATATAATACGAGCAAGATAGATGTGAAATAGATGTGAAACAATTTGTATGTGATGCAAGTGTGGCAGATCAATGTGAAATATTATTGCTAAGTTTTTGGATGCAGTGAGTTGAAGATGTACTCTATCATTCATGCATGTCTACAAATGGTTGAGTGAATCATGGTGGAAATCTTTGTTGCATTGAGATTTTCTTCTCTTTATAACATATCTTTATTATCTTCTTTGTATTTGTGTGGTAGTGATCCCTCTAGGTGGTTAACCCTTATTGGACAATGAATCATGATTCAAACAATGAGTCATGTTTTGGTAGTGAACCTACTCTGGCAATGAACCTTTGTAATTGGTTTTGATATTCTTTATATTGTGATCTAATCCTCACCATGGTTTTTCCCTTGTTGAGTTTTCCATGTAAATCTAGTGTTACTGTGTTTGTGTGATGCTTTTCAATTTCTACCTTTGCACTTAATGTTTAATCATTTAATAGAGAAAAGGATTTGTGGTTGTGTAATTTTTTATGAAAGTTTTAAAGGTTAAAATTTGTTACAACTGATTCACCCCCCCTCTCAGTTGTCTTGTTCAATAGTGTTCCTTTAATGAATTAACCATATTTCTAAGATTTTCCAACGTAGAAACTGATAAATTAATGCTAGCACTGAGAATTACCTCTTGTAAATCTTTTATTGCTTCATCCAACTATTGTATGTTTTCACTTTCATGCTCATGTTGGGTCACATCAAATTGATTTCCTTCTCCTATACCTTCTTGTTTGATCTCAACAATATCTTTTATTTTCTTACTTTTTCTTCTTGTACTACCAAAGGCTTCAACCATAGACCTTTCTTCTAAACCTATTTTTTTCAGATCCTTAGGGCTTCCTAGAAGCACATTTGCATAATGATCAACTTCCACCTCAATCACTTCATAGTCTAACAATGAAATCCACACAATTCTAGACTCAATTGCTTCTATGTAATAAAAATTAGTAGAGACAGGGAAATTTATGTCTCCAGAGTAGTTTTCCACCACACTCTTTGGTATTCTTGTTTTCTTACTCATCCTTATCTAAAAAATTCCAAATAATGTTGCAAGAGTAGATTTTTGAGCATCTGGTCCACCAAGATTCACCATGAGATTTCCTATCTAGTGTGCTACTAGTTCTGTATTTTTCCATTCCACTTTTCCAATTTTTGATATCTCCTTCATGAAGTATAAAAGTAAGAAAATTATTAAAGTACCATACCTGAATGTACTATTTTTGGTCTTTTTGATTTCTTTCAAATTCTTCACTAAGTTTGTCAAAGTAACTTGAAAAGATCATAATCGACACCATTATCAATCATATAAAATGCTATGTGAGCAAAAATAGTAGAGACTATATACTCATTGTTAGGTAGACAAATTTTATGTCCAACAATCATTGTGACATACTAGATATCTAGATTTCTAAATATACTTAAGATATGTTCTTTTCCCTAGAGATTTGCACTACTCTTTTCTATCAACTCTTGGTCATTAACAAACTTTTTTCTTGGAATTGGTTTGGAGGATCATAAACTAGTCACATCTCTTATTGCTTCCTTGGTTATCAAGTGTGTACCGTCAATCCAAATAGACTCGTCACGAGTTCTGATCAAAATAATCTAAATGTACTTCTTGTCAAGTTCAAATAGTGGAAATTTCCATCATACATTCAATTTCTTTTCAACTAGGGCTTTGTACTCGAGTTTGATGGTATTATAAATTTCTTCCAATTCACTTGTCCACAACATACTCAATCTAACAGAGTTCATTTCTTATATTTTCTCACATATGTATGCATAAATATCCTTAGTTCTAGGCAAAATTCTAAGTGGAATGCTAAAGAATGCACCCATCAAGACTTTTGACAAGTTTTCAATGAATACATTTTTAATTAATTTGTGATCTACCTAAGACATTCACTACCTTCAAACCATCCATTACATTAACAATGAAAATTATGGAAAAGAATTTTATAAGAAGAGTACCTCTTGAATTTTCTTTGATGAAGATTAGGGTTTTGTTGTTTTGCTTCTAGAACATGCCTTGAATCCACTTCCTCTTCTTCAATGTTCATTTCCTTTGCATCAAATGGATTTACCTTCTTATATGTTTTTAACTACATGTTTTGAGCCAAATCAATAAATGTGTCAGCAACAAATGATTAAAAAAAGATGTCAAACTTTGAAACCTTATTTCCATAGATGCTTCACAAATTCTCACATCACAATATTTCCCTCTACAAATTCCTTCTATAGATTTAGAAATTTCTCTTCCAAGATATATCTTTGTGTCATGACTTGACACCTTGTATTTCATGGGGGATTTTATATTTTTCTTTTGTTGCTCCTATTGATGGTGTTTTCTGCATAGCAACAACACATACAGGATGCAATATCCTATCTCTCTTGAAAGGTAAATCTCTATCAGCAAGCCTCAAGAGATAACCCCAAGGTCTCTAATGTCAGGTCTTGACAATGCATGAACAACCCAGTGATAAATGTGAAAATGCTAGTAATCACAATGGGACCTTACTACAAGCAAAATACTGAACCTCAATCCACCAGATCCAACAATTATTATGATATTTCAATCTAAGTTTAACCTATTAATTAAAGAAATAACAAAAGATAAAGGTTTCAAGAGATTTCTAAACTTAGCACTACTCCTAAGATTATCAATGCAGATGATAAGCACTGAAATGGACCAATCCCTCAAATAGATTTCTATTCGACCCAGATAAATCTGCAATCTTATAGAAATAGTGCAATCTTCTATGGTTTTTAAAGATTTTCAAATTATGAATATTCACTCAAACAACCCCTTTTGCAGTTTGAAATGAATAAATACTCACAACTGAACTAAGCACAATGAATGTAAATTCCAAGCTAACTTTGCAAAGTAACTAGCAATCAGTTGGTTGCAAAAAGTATGGATTGAGAGATTGCTACAACATTCAAGCATTAAATCACATACATTATTAAATCAAATCTAATCTAAACATTAACTTCATCAAAGAAATTTTGAAGATAGAAGAACACGAACCATGCAAAACAAGAGAATACGAGTATGACACCAAATCACAATGTCATTACTTGTATTTGAATCATCCACAGTAGCAACAATTTTAGCCTTCTATTTACAATGTTTGCTTGGGAGCAACTAACTTCTAACTTGCTCTACTTGCTTCCTTCTAACTACTTTTTTCTATGCTACCTCTAACAATGACTACCTCAACCCCCCACAAATGAGGTGAAATTCCCACTATATAGAATTCCTTTTTCTGAGAGTATGTCGGCCAGGATGAGTTTTATAATAACAACAAGGCATGGTAAGCTTGCTAGGAGGAATTTGAAATAGAATATAATATACATCAGATGCATGCGTTTCATCTTAGTCGGCATGGGATCCCACTGTAGCCCAGACCAAAGCATGGTGATGTAATGGGGAAGCACAAATTTTGATGTAGCCTACATTAACTCCCTCCTCCCTCATCTTTATTCTGACTTAGCATTTCATGAACTTTCAAAAGCGTCCCATCCATGTCAGCTATTGGTGGCGAAGGGAAAACCTTAAGTCAATTTTGAATGGATGTAACTTCTTCTCTTGACTACTTAACTGACCTATCCCAGTCCACCTTGAGCGCCATATACTTATCAATAACTGCCATGTAGGTGGCCGCATCATCTAACTAGTGCTCAGAAATGGGGTCATCACCAAGCGGTGCATAGACATCCTACCACCATTCTCTTAATTGCTCTAGATTCAAGTGTTCAGGAGAAATCTTCCTCCTTCCTGTCATGATCTCAAAGAATGTAATAGAGCCATTGAATACCCCACTTAGGGTATCCTCAATCTGCCTTCTTCATTTGTGAATTGTCTTCAATGCTTTTTGTCTGATTTTTAATGCTTTGAACCACTCCCAGGGTTTGGTAGCCTTAGGAAAAGGAAGGATCTTGTCCCTCACTAATCTATCCTTGGTGAATTCCATGATGGTCTTGGATTTTTGTAACAGTAGGTCTGTGTCTCCTTTATCTTGTGCTATTACCTACTTCATCCAATCCATCATCATTGTAGCATCCTTCCCTATTGACAAGATTTCCTTTATGGCTTCATCACCTTTTACTTGGACCCCTTTCAACCAATTGGTAGTGGCAAGGGTGGAGGCTTTCATCCTTTCCAGCTCAGTGATAGTCTCTTGAGGCAAAGGATTTGTAGTAGAGGAAGAAGGGTTAATGGATTACAGGGGCTTCATTAATTCCTCCAAGAATTTCTTGAGATTTTTATTTTCTATCTTTAGCTCCTGCTTAGTTTTCCTTTCCTTCCTCAATCGATCCACAATAACTATACTCGAGGCCTCATAGTCTTCAATATCCTGCTTAATCAATTTAGGTCCTAGATTGAAAGTCTAAATGTTGTAATCTTTCCTGACCACATCATCTCTATTTTTGTCTGGAGTAGGGGTGGCGATGTGAACAACTCTATTATGTGTCTCATCTCTTTCAATTCTTGAGATCACCCTAGCTTTCTTCTTACCTTTATCCTTGCCAATCTTTGCCATCAATTCATCCCAATTAGGTGGCATGTCTTCTAATACAACTTGTTTTCTCTTAATTTCTCTACCTAACCATTCTGGGATAGTAGGGTCCAATTTCCCTTCACTCGATCCTACTTCTTCTTGGTGATCTCTTGTTATCTCCTTCTTTGAATCTTGCCTCCCAGCTATCTCATACTTATTCCCTTCCTTCTCAGGCTCAAGTGATGGAACCTTTCCCAGATTTCCCTCCTTTGAGGGAGATTCAACCTCTATATGTGTGATTGGGGACTCTGCATGTGCAATCAGGGGAGACCGTATTGCCTTTTCAATTTTAGCCTCTGCGTTGTAGAGTTCCCCTTCATGGAGTTCCTCCCCTCCAGTGTCTTGATGTTGATCAACTTCTTCAACTTCGCCAAGTTCACTTTAGGCTTCATGAACGAGAGGAATGTCATCTTGTTGCACATTATGAGAAAAAACTAGAGGAAGGCCAGTCCTTAGCACCCTATCCCTGGGAGAAGGGGTCCTAGACCTCCTTGTATATACCTTGGCCTTCTCCTCTGAAATTTCCATGCTTACCACCGGTGGGGAAGTTGCTTCTCCTGCAACCTTGGAGCTTGCTTTCTTTGATAATTTGATAATTCTTCTTCTTTTTAACACCAAATCATTAGTCTGGGGACCCTATTCTTTGACCTCCTTCCACTCAGATCTTTTAGTCCTTATCCTTGTCTTGTCCTTTGGCTTTCTTTGCTTTTCTGTTTCCTGAACTTCCTTTCCTTGGACATTCTTTATCTTGATCTCGAATGGAGAGTCAAACTTACCTTTACCCTGAGGATCCTTCTCTGCTGACTCTTAAGAGGTGGAGTGGGAATCCAATCTCCCATCAGGCTGTATGTGCATTTCACTCCCTTGTTCTCCAACTCCCATATCACATGCTTGAGCCACATCTTGGTGACTTTGATAACTGGATCCATTAAATGCTTTAGCTCAGTTTTCTCCTCCTCCAATTAGTCCATATCACCAATTGGTCTATCCTTTACCGCTTCATAGGCATGATCCTAGATTAAATTTCCATCATCTTCCAATTGGTCAGGCACTGTCCTCACATTATACAATTGGACTGCATCCATTGGGAGCCGAGAGAATTTCTTCTTCCTGACTTTGTATTCATCACTGCAGTTGGCCCAATAGTCTTCCAAGTTTACCTTGAGGCTATACTCTCAGCTGGCCTTCCTTTGAGCTTCACCTATGATATCAAATTTGGACCTCTTAGAGTGTAAAGACAAACCAAGGGTACTTATCTCTTCCTCTGAAGCTTGGGCAGTGATAATGGAAGGACATACCTCTCTAGTGCCAATCCTCAAGGGGAAATCTCCACCAAATCCTATCTTGTGTTTGTCCTTCTTGACAATGGCATCAAAATCACAAATTTGTCTAGTTACTTCCAACAATAGAAGGTGATCAGTGGGATACCTTGGAAGTCTATATGGGGCCCTTTGGCAGCCATCGACCCAAATGTGGGAGAAGTTTGGGAATTGTATGTCAAACCAGGCTCCAAACTTCTTGATGAGTTCTTTGGCTTGATCTAAGATCCTGACATGTTTTGCTCCTTGAAGCATCCTAGTGATGTACATGGTGAATGCATCATTTTCCCTCCTATAGTTTGAACCTCCCAAGTGTAGTTGAGGGAAAAATTCATAAATGACATCCTGCCCAAATATTCCCTTTGTATCCTACCCTTTATAGGGATCGAATCTTGCAAGCGCATAGACCAGGTACGATGTCATTGTGAAAGTCTTAGTTTGCAACACATTGGATAGCTGGTCGTGTAGCATTCTGCTAATCAAACCAGCCCAATGATAATCAACCAATTCTTGTTCCATCCTCACAATGGCATGGCACATCCAATTTTTGAATACTCCTGTATTCCTTAATCCAACTACCCTAGTAAGTAGTGTAATAGCATCATAGTATTCTTTCTTGAACTTTATCTTGAAAAGTTGCTTGGGTAGTTTAGAATATTGTGACTTGGGCTTTTCAAGCCAAGAGTTGATGAACTGTTGGGATTTAACAATTTTCTCATTGTAGAATTCCCTAGCAGACCCCATGTTGAATGCCACCACATGAGATCAGTCAGGCATATCAAAAGTTTGAGCAATATCACTAGGGTTGATATTTGCTATTACCCTCCCTTGAGGACTAATAATCTTTTGAGTACCCTGGTCATAGTTTCTAGCACATTCTAAGATGAGCTCATAACATTGCGCAGTTGAGGGGAAACCAGCCACATGTGCCAAACCTAAATCTATCATCCTTCTAGCCACCAAGGGGAGGTCTTTAGCCACCATTATTTCTTTGAACTCCTCGTAATCCCATGACCCGATAATAGTGTTAGTTACCTCTGACCAGATTGATGTGATTTTTCTCTCAGGAATCCTATTCTTAATGTTCATTTTGATTCTCTTTGCATCTAACATGGATGATCTAGCTACTGCCTTGTCAGACTTGGCCTGTGTTCATCAAGAAAAGCATCATAAAACCATAGGAAAGTAATATCAACATCATTACATCATTAGAATGCATCCTATGTGACTGAGGTGCTCCTATATTTCATATGGAATGATCACAACAAATTTGGGTTTTGAGGCCACCTGCAGAATCTAGGCCCGAGAGGAATCTTGGGGAATTCCAGACCGACCAGATTCCAGTAGAACAACCAAGAAATGCCAACTTAATTGTTAAAGCTGAGCATGATTGATCAGTAAGCCACATGGGAAATCCAAATATAACATGTAATAAGCATAAAATGCATCATAAATCATAGGAAAATCCATTTGCCTCATGTTATGTTACATTCCATCAAAGTTCGGGAAAATATGTGAGGGACAGATTTATGCGATGAATGAGCCAGGGGTGACCTCAAAAAATTAGGAAGACATCAAATTTCGGGGAAATCCGGGCTCGGCGGAGATCCACGGTCATAGCAAGACTCCGAGTCAATTAGTGCACAAGTATGCCTCTCGGCCAAACATTTTTCATTTGGGGGGAAGTCACACCAAGTGGGACATGTCTCGCAGAATAGTGCTTATAGCAAACAATTTCATTATGACTAATGGGTGGTTGGTGTAGGGTCTCGATGAAACTTAGAAGTCTCACCAACTAGCGATGGTTTTGGCCAAACACAAGGTTTGCGATATAAGTCTGGGTGAATGTTCTTTGTCTCACCGACTAGCGATATAACATAAGAATCCTTCAGTGTGAGAAAAAGACTATCACAGCGAATGAATGTAGGCTTAGGAAGAATTTCGCTAAAACATCTTGCCGACAATATGTGGTCTCAGTGAAAGAAGATCTAAGCTCGCCAAGAAAGGAAAGGGTCACCGTAGGGTCTTGGCGACCACCGGTAATCACACCAAAGGCAAAGGTCTCGGCAAGAGTCATGATCTTGTTGAAATGTCTCAGCAAAGCAATGGATGTCTTAGCGAAGCAATGGATATCGGTATGACCAATAGAGCCCGCTATGACCTCTCGTTGACTAGGGCTTGTCTTGTCGAAGGCATGTATGAAAGCAAGTGTCGATGAGAGACTTGTCTGCTCTAGGTGAAGTCACAGTGAACCATCTTGTCTCAGCAACTTAGCAATGAGTTCAGCCAGACACAGGGTTTGCATTATAGGTCCTGGCGAATGACTCTAGTCTCAGCGACTTAGCACTGAGTTTGGCCAGACACGGGGTTTGTGTTATAGGTCCTAGCGAATGACTCTAGTCTCAGTGACTTAGCAGTAAGTTTCACCAGACACAGGGTTTGCGTTATAGGTCCTGGTGAATGACTCTAGTCTCAGTGACTTAGCAGTATAACACATACATTAGAGTGACCAATAGGTGGTTAGGGTAATGTCTTAGTGAAATGACTTTGTCTTCCTGACTTTGAAGGGCACTTGATGAGAGGGGGATATGTTTAGTGAAAGGTCTCGCCAAAAAGGGGAGGTCTCAGCAATAGAAAGGAAAATCAGTTAGATGAAAGGAGCCCACTATGAGGTCTTGGTGACGAGGGTTTGTCTTGTCGACTGAAAGACTTTCAACATGAGACCTACAATATCCTTTGATTAAATACGAACATACGAAGGGTTTCAGCGAGACACAGGATGACCAATGTGGCATCTCCCTGACTTCGAGGACCTCAGCGAAGGGAATCTGGAAGGGATGGGGAGTCACGATTTCACCCAGACACTGAACCAACTATGGAATTTTGAAAATTTCTACTTAGGATAAGTCAGGCATGGACCTTTCATAGATCTTTTGAGTTTTAGGTCTATTTTAAGATGCAATAACTTGAAATGACATTGCCCCATTTTGAAACCCTACTCATCTGCCATTAGCACATAGGCAAGCTCAGAATTCAACTATTTCGACTACTAGGTCGCCACTAGGGTTTACTAATTATTCTCAAGCAAGATTCATTGAAATGCAAATAGACAAATGGGCTCAAACTCGTCTGGGAGATGACAAATGATGCAATACTAAACAACCCTAGCATGAAACAATCAAATACGTAGGAATTCAAGTCCCACAGACTTTCATAATACCAATGCACCATTCATAATTCAATTCAAGGAAAAGTAATTAGACACATACCATTATAAGCAGAAATCAATCCTAGAATCAGTAAATACAAAGAAGATGGTGTCCACAAAGAACCAAGGCACGAACATGCCAGAAAATGCCACCAAATCAACTAATTCTTAGTAAAATGCCCCAAAATCTCAATCAAATACTAGTAAGAAAGCACTTCTCAGCTCAACGATGGTAAATAATAAGCATAATAGCATAAAAGATCCCTGAAACCAAGTTAAATACATCCCTCAGAGTACACGTGAAGCCATTAATGCACTCGACAAGACAGCCAAAGAAGGATTTCAAAAATCTGACAACAAGGAAAAATTTGGGGAAATCCTACCCACACGAAAATCCACGAAGACCTAAAATCTCCAAACCATAGGGTCCAGCTAGAATCCAAGCAGGATTCAGGGAAATCCGACCGGGGTAGAAAATCTTGACTTTGAGTAAAAACCCAAACCATGGTCAAAACTAAATATCTTCAATGAAATCCAGAGGGGACACTTAGGCAATCAAAAATAATCATTTAAGCACATGCCTGAATGGGACAAAACCTTAAAATGAAAGGACCAAGATGCAAAACCAAAAAGACAAGAGGGTCCCTGTCTTTAGCGGGGAATGTGTACGAAAACTACACAACTCCCCCTAAGCCTTTGAATGGGATTAGTTTCCAAAATAAAATTATTTGTACCAGAGGAAAGTATAGATGCATCTAAAGTTTCTTATTCATCTTTGTTCTTAGACTCATCTTAATTTCTCCATATCTTTTCCATTTCCTTCTTAACCTCAATAGGATCAACTTTCTTCACCAATTCATTCCTCTTTACCAAATTAGACTTTCTTCCATTTTTACTTCTACAAACTTTTGATATATTTTTGGGTTTACTACAATTGTAGCACACAACACTTCTCTAACCAAAATGACTTCTATTCACTCTTGATCTACACTAGTTAGCCTTATGTCCCAATTTCTTGCATGTATAATAGTATCCATTGAAAGATTGAAACATTCTACCAATATTGAATCTATTCAATATCTAACTTCTACACTCAGTAGCTTTATGTCCAAATTTCTTGCATGAAAAACATTTTTTGAAGAAGAATCCAACATTATGAATCATTCTACTCCTACATTTTATTGATTTATGTCCATTTTTAATGCATGAAATACAAATACCATTGAAAGATGGGTACCTTTGTGCATTTGGTTATCTAAAAGGAGGACTTCCAACATTGCTTCTTTGATTTTTGACTTGTCTCTTATTTCCTTGAATCTTCTTTTGATTTTCAACCTTGGTAGGTATCTGATTTTCATTTGAACCTTATGCTTCTTCATGTCCCAAACCATCTTTATTCTTAGAGGGTTTCTATATTGCAAGTAGTTCATCAGGCATTGTAGTACTCATTTTGAATTTCTCATGTTTTCTTTCCTTTTCCAGATCATATGTAAGATCTACCACTTCTTATTCAATCTTTGTACACTCATCATCCTTTCTTTCTATCTTATTATTTAGACATTCCTCAATCCTCTTCTTTTCTTCCACTTGCACTTTCAGTCCAATGATTTCTTCATTTTCTTGCTTCAACTATATATTTACTTCCTTATGTTTTTCTTTTAAATTATTGATTTTTTCTCTCAAATTTTTGATGCATTCATTTCCTTCAAACTTTTGATCTCAATTTCAACTCTGTCAAGATCTTCAAGAGAAGCCTTAAGTTCTTTGTCAAACATGCAATCATCTTTTACAATCTTAATTGTAGAAATTTCTTATGGAGGAACAAGGAACACCTTGTCTTCCTTGTGTTCAAACTATCAAGATATTCCTTAAGTTGTTAGGATTTTTTTCAAGGAACCAAGCTCTCATACCAATTGTTGAACATACATAATACTGAGAGGAGGGTGAATCAGTATTCTATAACTTTTTGAACACAACAAATTCAATTACCAAACCATATTAACTAAATATAAGAAATAAAATCATGCATCATCCAAAAATATACAAAACACTTGAACACCATAATTTTTATGTGAAAACCCCAAAATGGAAAAAACCATTGTGAGGATTAGCTCATAATATATTATATCTAGATACAGTATATTGCAGAGGCTCACTGTCAGGACAAATTGTCCTTGAAAGGCTCACAATGAAACTTAAGTACAATATTGTTGAACAAGACAACTGAGGGGGAGGGTGAATCAGTTGTAGAATTTTTTAACCTTTAAAAACATTCACTAGAAGTTAGATCAATAACCATTCACAAATCCTTTACTCTATTAATGTGAATAATCATTAAGTGTAGAAGTAAAAATTGAAGGAATTAAAACCATACACACAACAACACCAAATTTATGTGGAAAAATATAAGAGTGAAAAACCACTGTGAGGATTAGCTCACAATATAAAGAATTTGAAAAATGAATACAAAGGCTCACTGCCAAAAAGGCTCACTACCAAGATAGGACTTACTGTCCAAAATATGACATTGTCCAATGAGGGATTACTGCCATAGAATTACAAAGAAGATAGAAGAGTATTGTCACAGAGAGAAAACTATCTCAATGCAATGGAGATTTCACCACAATTTGCTCACACACTTACAGTCTTACATGAAAGATGTCAGATGCCTTCAACTCATTGCCTCTAAAACCCTGACATGAAATTCACACTACACTGCTCAAATTCACATCTCACATACATATCTCACATCTAGCTTTCATCTATCTTTTCTATCATGTCTTTCATCAACATCTCAAATTGTACTTATACCATCTTCAACCATGAAACCCATCCAAGGTTGGCCACATACCATTTGCATTTATAAATTTAAATTAGGTCAATGCCAAAATATTCTATGGTGTAATTAGAATGAAGTAAACCTAAACATATACTCAATGAGGACATGAATAAGTCCCAATATGCCTCAACATGCTTCCATAAAATTTAGGGGTAGTGTTTAACACAAAGGCAACCAACACCAGTGTAGAACACATAAAATAATTAAGCACATGCATCCTTAACATGATCCAATATTTTTGGACAAAAAATTTCACTTGAACATGACCTCATCAACTTACACTTAGAATTGCAAGTCTTGAAACTAAAATATGAAGAAATATGGAGCAACTAATTTTTTTCGGACCATAGCCAGACACATGGAAATACACAATTCACATACTGGTGAATATATCTTGTATTGTACAATGAACTAGAAGCCCAAATTCTAGATATAGCAACTACTAATAGCCATGAACAATACCTTAGTTATGTACAAGTATAGCATCAATATGGAGCACATCCCAGAGCATACACTAAATACATGTAGACTTATTTTATTACAATTTTCTCAATATCCTTGACATATCCAATTAGTAACCAAATTTCCATGACATAGTTGACATCAATGACAACACCTTCATACTTGCAACAATCTCCCCCCTTTTCATTGATGGAAACACATGATGTGAAAAAACATCAAAGACAACACAGTAGTTTGAACACATTTTCTCATTATTTCTTTCTTTTACTTTATCTCCCCCAATGTAGATAGAATTTTTCACATGATTCTTTCTCCCCCTTTAACATCAATGAAAAAGGAAAAATATATTTGATATTGTTCTCCCCTTTGACATTAAGAACATTACCAGTACTGAATACTCCCCCTCAGGAGTACACCTAATCAACTACACAATGAAAACACATGAAACTACCTACTCCCCCTAAGAGGTAGCCACCAAATATCATTCTAGAAAGAAGATAGATCCATAGATCCACTAGACTGATGCATATCCATATGCATCTAGTTCAAGAAAGGAGGGGAAATAACCCATAACTTCTCCCAAAGATACTCAAAAGTATCTTTAGGAAGAGCCTTAGTAAATATGATAGAAATTTGATCCTTTGTAGGGACATACTCAAGCTCTACTTCATTCTCCATAACATTCTCTCTCAAAAAGTGATACCTAATATATATATGCTTTGTCCTTGAGTGCATCACTAGATTCTTTGAAATGTTAATTGCACTTGTATTATCATAGAAAATAGAGATGGGATCATCATACATTACTTTTATATCCTTCAATGTATGTATCATCCACAAAACTTGTATTTAGTAGGATGTTGGAGCAAATACTTAGCTTCTGTAGTGGATAAGGAAACTAAATCTTTCTTTTTACTTAACTATGACACCAATCTGCAACCAAGAAATAATGAACCACCACTTGTAATTTTTATGTCATCAACATAACCTACCCAATATACATCTATATAAGCACTTAGTGTAATATTAGTATCCCTAGGATACCATAAACCATAATCTAGAGTACTATTTAGATATCTGAATATACTCTTAACACTTGCAACATGTTTTTCTTTAGGATCTTCTTGAAATCTAGTCACAAGATAAACTGCATGCATGATATTCGGTTTGGTAGCAGTTAAATAAAATAGTCCTCCAATCATTGATTTGTATTTTCTCTGATCAACCTTAGGTGATTCATCATCTTTAATCAATTTGTAGCCACTCACCATAGGAATGCATACTGGTTTGGAACTATCCATCCCAAACTTGATTAGTATTTCTTTTACATACTTTGACTATGAAATTAAAATCCTTTTTTCTGTTTGATTGAATTGCATCCCAAGAAAGAAATTCATCTCACCAAATATAGAAATCTCAATTTTTTTTTTCATTTCTTTAGCAAACATTTTTCACAATGTTTCATTTCCTCCAAAGATAATACCATCAACATATAAAACTACTATCAAGATTTAATCATTTTCAATTTTGAAATAAATATTGGTATCTACAATACCTTTACTAAAACCTTGCTTAATCAAATATTTTTCCAACCTTGAATACCAAGCTCTAAGAGATTGCTTCAATCCATATAAATCCTCTTTAATCTACATACCATATCTGGTTGGTCTGACAACTGAAATCCTTCATGTTGTTCCATGTAGACTTCTTCTTCCAACTCACCATTTAAAAATGTAGAATTTACATCCATCTTGTAAACTCTAAAATATCTATAAGAAGCAAATGCCAAAAAAAAATTGATAGCTTCCATCCTAGCCACTGGAGCAAAAGTCTCTTAAAAATATATAACTTCTACTTGTCAATAACCCTTACACACAATCCTTGCTTTATTTTTAACAACTTCTCCATTCTCATTCAACTTGTTTCTGAATACCCATTTTGATCCAATTATGTTTTTATCTATCAATGTAGGAAACAATTCCCAATTTTTATTTTTCTCAATCTGCATAAGTTCTTCTTCCATTGCTTTCATCCAATGCTCATCTTTACATGCTTCACTTACTATCTTAGGTTCAACTATAGAAAGTAAACAAATATTTATTTTAATAGTAGTAGTAACTCTACTTCTTGTCAATACTCCTTTTTCTCTTATCTCCAATGATTTGTTCTTTGAAATGATTATTTTGCACATATTTAGGTATCATTGGGGACACCATGAGAGCTTCTTCTTCTTCATTTTTCTTCTCTTTTTCTTCAACTTATTCTTCTTTTCTGTAATCAGGTTCATCTGATACATATCCATCAACTTCAATTGAATTCTTCAGTGCTTCATCAACCTTGACATTTGTGCTCTCTACAATTTTTCTCAACCTTTAATTGAAACATATATAAGCTTTGCTTCTAGTAGAGTAGCCAAGGAAAATACCTTCATCACTTCCAACATCAAAATTTCCTAAATTCTCTTCATCTCTTCTGATATAACATTTTATTCCAAATATCTTGAAATACTTGATAGTAGGAATCCTTCCACACCATAACTCATAGGGGTTCTTAGTGTTTTAGCCTTTTCTTGAACTCGGTTGAATACATAAACAACCATGTGAATTGATTCTCTCTAGTAAACTTCTATTAGATCTACCTCAGTGATCATCGTTCTAGTAGCTTCTTGAATCATTCTATTCTTTCTTTCAAAACTCCATTCTACTAAGGAGTTCTAGGATCAAAAAAATTCCTTTTTATTCTATGAACTTCACAAAACATGTTAAACTCATTGGAGGTGAATTCTCCACCTCTATTAGACCTCAACCATTTTATTCTCATATTTGCTTCATTCTCAACCATATCCTTAAATTCCTTGAATTTATCTTATGCATCAAATTTCTCATTAAGAAAAGTAACCCATGCCATTCTAGAATAATTATCAATCAAAAGCATAAAATACCTATCACCTTGTAGATTTCTCACCCTTCTAGGACCAAAAATATCTGTGTGAATCAAACCCACTAGTCCAATAGTAGATTGTTCCTTTGACCTAAAGTTGTTTCTAGCTTGCTTTCCAAACTAATAGTCCTTACAAATTGCATTAATAGGCTTTATAATTCTTGGTAAATCTTTCATAGCTAGTACTACACTGATTCTCATCATATTGTCAAAAATCATGTGACACATCCTTCGATGCCATAACCAACTGTCATTAATTTGAGACATAAACTAATGTCCATTTGCACCCTTAAGTTGATGAATATTTCCTTCACACTTCTTTCCAACAACAATCACGATTCTAGATCCTTTCCTTATTTCAAATTTCTCATCCTTGAATACAAGATTATATCCCTTACTACACATTTGTCCAACACTCAAGAGGTTATGCCTTAAACCCTTCACATAGTAGACATCATTAATATTATTCTTGCCATCAAAATTGACTAAAATTATCCCACAAATCATAGCACTAGTATCATCTCCAAACATAACTAAGCCTCCAACATATTTTTCAAGTTTAACAAACTTACTTTTGTTATCGATCATGTGATGTGAACAACCACTATCAAGAAATCAGTAGTTCTTTTCTTTGTTATCATGAAGAGTAAAGACCATAGTACCTTCAACTTTCTTTAGAGTGCTTTCCTTCACATATATTTTAGTATTAGTAGAATTGTATTCATCATTTATAGCCAATAACAAGAATTCATTGTCATAAAAATCTCCATAATCAAACTCATAATCAAAAATACCAGCATCTTCATTTACATAATATGCTCTCTTGATCATCTTTCCTTTGTTTTCTTTGATTTCTCTATGTTTATTCTTCTCAAATATTTTTAGACATCTTGAAGCATAATTACCTATTCCCACACATCTGAAACATTTGAAAGGTAACTTACCTTGATACTTACCAAAGCCCTTTTTCATTATTCTTAAAAAGTTAGCTTCCACTTCATTCGGATCTTCAACTTTTGTAGCCCTAAAAGAAGTTTATGTATTTTTTCCATTTCTCAAGCTAGGATTTCTTATTTCAAATGAGGTTAGAGTACCCAACAACTAATCTTTAGTATAGGTCTTATAATCTACAAATTCCTCAATAGGAGATACCTCTTCACTATTTGCATCAAGGAGAGTTCTAAGAATTTTCTTTACTATTCCAGATTCATCCACTTGTCTACAAAATCCTCACATTCCACCTACCAGCTCATCAAATCTTAGTACATAGGATTTAATGTTCTCATCTTCAAATATTCATAGGATCTCAAACTATGCCTCCAAATACTGTAACTTTTCTTCTTTAACATTTTCATCTCCTTGATGGATCTTTTCCAATGCATCCCAAACCTCTTTAGTAGTCTTCAAATTAATAACTTCAATTAATTTAGAATGTGAAAGACTATTCTTCAAAATTAATGTTTCCTTATTGTTTTCTTCATTTTCCTTGATCTCATCAATAGTACTTGGACCATTAGCAGGAGTAGTGTATGGAGTCTTGTAAGCTTTCTTGACATCATATCCATAGTATTCTAGATATCCTCCCATCTTTACCTTCTAGAAAGAGTATTCAGTTCCATTGATCTTAGGGAACTCAATAGCTATCTTTTTTTCCATCACAAACCTTCCTTAAGCAGTTAAGCTCTTCCCCAAGGAACCAAGCTCTAATACCAATTGTTGAACAAGACAACTAATATGGGGGTGAATCAGTTGTAGTAGTTTTTAACCTTTAAATTTTTTTACCAGAAGTTATATCAATAACCATTCACAAATCCTTTACTACGTTAATGTGATTAATCATTAAGTGAAGAAGGAGAAACTAGAGGAAGTAAAACCATACACACAACACTAGATTTACATGGAAAACCCTGTTAGAACTGTAGAATTCTAAAAATTTTGCAAGTTGTTCATACCCCTAAGTTTCCAAATGAATCCTCACCATAAGCACAAAGGCCCTTTTTCATAACATTTTTCACATATTTTGTCATAAAATCCTATAGAATCCATCTAGTCCTGAATATTTCACATTATATTTCCTATCGACATGAGTTAGCACCTATCAGTAGGACACAACACATTGTTTCGACAATAGAGGGATCACATCAGCAAGAAGGCTATCATCGGGATGAGGTCTTATCGAACATTTCATGTCTTACCAACTGGTGATAGAAAGAACATATCGGTGAGAAATATTTCATCGAAATAAGTCATAGCGACCCATATGTCACATGGATAAAGATATACATATCGGTAAGAGTTAAAGCATTGGAGTGAAGTCTTATTGAATTCGTTAGGTATTGTTGATAAAGGACATGGGAACTCTATCAATGGTTTTTGGAGTGAAGTTATATAGTCTTGTCTACCTGTATGTCACACCAAAGTATTTTTTCATTGGTGAGAAAATGATTATGTCTTAGCAACCAAAAAGTATCATGGGATGTATCTCGGTAGGACAAAGTATAATCCGTGGGACATCTCCCCGACTCTGAATTTTCACAGCGAAACACATAAGACCAAGGGATATCTGTCGGTGAGACAATGGATAATGGTGTGACTGCAAGATGTCTCGGTGGATGTTCAGCGAGTGTTAACAAAATCCTAAATACAAATAATCTCCAACATTTGATTACGAAGAGATGTGTCTTTTCAAATACTAGTGTATAAATGTTCATTCCTGATTGTGAAAGAATAGAAGACAATAGAATAGAATATAGGGTAAATAATATACAGTTGGATAAAAATTTCCAGAGAACATATACTTCAATGCAAGATTACAAAATGGATATATTAATGAAAATTAGTTGATGTGGCAGCACATTTTTGGTGTCAATTGTTTGTTGTGTTCATTGAAAGTATTACTAAGTTGTCTCCAAGATTTATGCTTTATGTTTATTTAAATTGATATAACAAATTTATATTCATTTTATCAGTGTACATTTTTTGTATCTATGTGGTTGATCGATCAATTCTTTCAAGAAAAGATTAAATCATTTTAATTGATCACAGTAATTAGGGAAATTCATCTAGATCATTAAGAAGAACTTGGTAGTCATAGCCTTGCATGTTTATACAAGTTATAAACTAAAATATATGCCAAACAATTTGAATGTTCTCCAGAAAGAGGTTGCTCATCTAGATTTCATTTGACTCCACATACCCAATAAGGCACTAGTCTCTGCATTCTTCACCATTTAGTTTCATTCAATTTTTTACATTTGTTAATTGAACATTTTAGGTTTTATTTTTTTTATAGTTTATACCAAAATCAAGTTTCATTTGTCCACTTCCATTTGTCATTGTAGGAAAAACACTCCAAATATATTAGCACAAGTTAAGTTTGCTTCATGCATATAGGTACACCCACCTAGGTCTAGCAACACCTAAAGAGTAGAAGGTCTAAACCATTTGACCTTGTCTGTTACCCTAAAACATACCAAGAGATTGGAAACCTCTTGAGGCATTTCGCCTGCATTTTTTAGAGTTAACAAATTGGCGACTCTATTAGGGAAGTAAATTTAGAATCAAGGCCTTAATCATAGAGTCAGAAACTTTGTACAAACTTCGCTGGGAAAAATAAATTGTATCTATGGAAATTTAGATGGGCTAGCTATTAAATAATGAACATCAAAAATCCAAAGAGGCTATAAAGAACAATGGAAAATCAAAACAAAGAATGATTATACCTTCCTTTCCTTCCATGCTTCACCTTCATAGCACCTTCTAGTTTGCAGCAAGTCAATGAGGCCCTCTGATTTTGAATTGAGCAACATATAATAATGCCAAAGGCCTATGCAAATGTTGAAGGATTTGATAAAATTATGCCTATGTCTATGACAATGTGATGAATAAAAATAATGACTACCAATGCTAATATGACTATATGCCTATATTAAAAATGACCGGATCCCAAAATTATGAGCAAAATTGTCTTTTATAGAAAACACAATTTTGAGTGGATGGATGAGATTAAATTCTAAGACCTAGAATGAGAGGTCCAGATTAAACCTGAGAATCCCTAATTAGGGTTAGGGAAAAATCATTAATCAAATAGTCAAAATAATATCTCAGATAATTGGATTGACGGTGGAGAATAAATGAGACAAACTAATTAGAAAATAAAGATTTTTGAAAATCAAGAAGATAAAGACTGCCTGATTTGTGAGATTCGAAAAAATCAAGAAGATAAGAGTTGAACTGAAAAGTAGATTTAGAAAATTAAGAATCTGCCCGATTACTTGATTTTTGGAAGATTAGTTACCAACTTGAATTAAATTAATTCAAATTATGGATTTTATGAGACAATAAATAATCATTTTCAGATTATTTACCAAAATGGACTGACAGTTAAGAAAGTGATGACATTTTAAATAATTTCATTTATTTAAAATGAGAGGAATATTAATTTGGCAATTAAATAATTAAATTTAATTATTTAATTTAGAAGATAAGATTAATTAATTAAATAAATTTATTTATTTATTTAATTAAGACAGTTAGTGACATATTAAATAAATAAATAAAACTTATTTATTTAAAAATCAGGATAAAACATATGACAAAGGAGAATTAAATAAATTAAGAAATTTATTTAATTAAGGGAAGACTTAGACAATTAATGATGTATTTAATAAATAAATAAAATTTATTTATTTAATAATCATGAAGAATACAAAGACATGAATTAATTAAACAATTGTGAATTATTTAATTAATAGTCGAATGTGGACCAAGGACATAATTAAATGTTTTAATTATGCTAGGATGAAAATGGTAAAAATGAAGCTTGCAGGCCTAGGTCATTTTTAAGTGTCTACATTTTGCCCCTCTTTGTCATAATGTAGCATGTCGCATTGTGACAAAGAAGATAAGTCACAAATATGCCCCAGTGAAGGTACGGAGTATCATTGCCCCCTCGGGAGATTTTTCCAATTTTGAGCCAGGGCCAGAAAAATTTGAAAAGGATCCCGATAAGTCAATTTAATGACCAGACAAACAATGGCACAATCGGTTTTTGATTCGGACATGTTTAAGGTATCCCACAAGGTGGTCAAACTTGGTCAAATGACCTTCCAGTATTACCCTTGGTTGAGAAATGTCATTTTGACTTTATAAATAGGTTGACAAAGGGGTAAAAGTCAATTCATTTCTACTATTTACCTTGTGAATTCGAGAGCTCAGAGCGAAAAAAGCACAGCAGTGACGATGGTGATTCCAGTGTCAGAGCATCGTAGGGAGATCGTGCGGACCTTCAGACGACCAGAGGGCTCAAAGCCAGCGGTAAGTACCCTTGCCTTGCTTTCTAATTTTCTCGTTTTGCATCTCAAATTTTAGTTTCTAGGGCCAACAACATCTGCACTGCGACACAATTGTGTTCGCGTTCGACACATTCGCCTTCGCGTTTGACGCATTCGATGCGTCGCAATGCAAGTGCGAAAGGGATTTTAGGAAAAATGGTGGTTCACGCCACTTTTTTTAATCCCTGTGACGCATTCGGCATTTCGAGTCGCATTTGAATATTTGAATGCCGCAATCATTCATGTGCAATGCATTCACCTATTTTGTTCGACGCAATTGTTATCACGAGACGCATTCACTTATATGTGACGCAAGTGTTAAAATTCATGACGCAAGTGTGAAAAAGTGATGCATTTGTGATCTTGGAATGGATTTGATGTGAGGGAACGATGCAATTGACATTTTGAGATGCAATTGCTTTACTGCGATGCATTTTCCTTTCACTTGTCTACAGCTTGTTTTGATGTTTGCATAACCTTAGATGCCTTTTGATAATATTAATCAATTTGCTCAAAGTGTTCTGATGACTTGCTTGACAGTTTGCAGAGGCAACTTGCCCTGATTTACACCCGCGAGAGCAGACCGATGATGTTTCGGTTTGTTGACTAGTTGAGCCTGCAAGAGCGGCAACGATTGATGCGATTAGGATTATTCTATGTTTCTTTCATGCCCACCATTCGAGCGAACAGGGGACTATTGATGGCATTGTGTTAGCAGTGGCATTCAGAGACCTACTCCTTCCACCTACTGACAGGTGAGGCCACCATTACTTTAGAGGATGTATATCGTATTTTGTGAGTGCCAATTCGCAGGGAGTGGATCGTCTACAACCCTCGACATGGCGAGCAGACCTTCCATGCCTACTATCGAGATCAGGGTGCTGGACTGGGCATTTAGGGTTATGAGATTAGGTGGGAGTTCCTGGTAGAGTATTATGGTTGCTTTGATGCATTCCTTGCGACTCTAATTGCAGGTATTTTTGGTTCCCAATCGGCAGGGTCACGGATTCCCTATTGGCTGGGGAGACATCTTGGTGGGCATGAGGTGAGATAAGACTATTTATGCTTGGGGTCCTTGCTTACTTGGGACACTCTACCACCAGTTGCATGATGTTGCTTATAGGAGGGGAGAGAGCATCTCATGTGGGACTACACTGATGATGATATGGGCCTGGGAGCACATATCCATATTCTGACCTCCCATTGATAGACCACAGTTGGTTGATGGTATGCCTTATGCCTATTACTATGTCGGTGCGTTATAGCAGACTCATATGGGTGAGATAGGTTGGTGGCAGCATCGTATCGACACGATGATATCTTTTATCTGGAGACCATACTGAGACTGTCGACAATGGGATGACGAGGATGAGCACTAGAGTCTGTACAGGTAGTTCAAATATTTGATTGGTAGGACAGTGCAGACTTCGTTGATTATTGAGATGTATCTACCATAGCGTGTCCTGAGGCAATTCAGAGAGCAGTAGGGTGTACCTGCGGGGACAACCGAGTATGCCAGATCATCCTGAGAGTATGCGTGGGGGCTAGCCATCCCAGTGGCATTTGCAGAGCAGCGGATTGATGGGCTAGTAGCCCAGGCCTGGGGTTGGAGTGGAGGAGCAGCCAATCCTGGGATGACACTAGATTATGATTTATAGTGGTAGGCACGCAGACCAGTGCCATTGACAGATCTTGACAGGCCAGAACCTGTGGACAGGCGGTCAGTTATTCCTCATGTGCCAAGGGCCAAACGGGGAGGCAGAGGCAGTGATAGGGGCAGAGGTTGGGGGAGGGATGGAGGTAGGAATGGAGGTAGGGGTAGAGACAGAGGCAGGGATGGAGATGGAGGCAGAGACGGAGGTAGGGTTAGATGATGGCAAATACGGTTGGAGGCGGAGGTGAGATGGTCAGAGACAGGGCCAGAGGGTGCGACAGTGCATAGCGAGGGTAGCCTTAGATGATATCCCTGAGGTCAGTGAGGAGGGGGAGAGAGATGAGCAGCCCAGACAGGAGGGAGAGGGTGAGGAGAGACGGGAGGAGGAGAGGCACGAGGAGGAGGCAGAGGTGGAGAGGCATGAGGAGGCAGAGGAGAGGCATGAGAAGTTGGAGGTGGGAGGATAGTAGGAGGAGGTGGGGGTAGGAGGATAGGAGGAGGATGTGGAGGTGGATGGGCAGGAGGAGGAGGTGGAGGATGTAGCAGAGAATGATGATGACGAGGAGGACACCATAGATGAGGCCGAGAGACTCCTTAGATGGTGGATGGTAGAGGGAGAGGAGGAGATACCCTCCAGCTCAGGTTTTCCCCAAGATGCCACAGCAGATCAGAGGGTGGCCGATCTACAGCAGAGATTGGATGATAGCATGGTGTAGGTTAGGTCCCTATAGTCAGTGCTAGAGTTAGCCCGGGTAGAGTGGGATCAGGCGATGATCTTCCAGTAGGATGCAACTCAGTGGTGCACATAGTTTTCATCATTATGCACAAGGCCTATAGGAGACATCGCTCGTGAGCTTGCCAGAGTGAGCACGAGATTGGGGCAGTACTGGACCTTGTATGAGTAGGCAGTGCCACCAGAGCGATGGGATCCTACTTTGTCTCGATCACATTCGAGGACAGGCAGTGCCAGTGGCAGTAGGAGTCATACCAGTGTCGGAGGGTCTACCTCGACAGAGCACACCTCAGGGCATAGGTCACATCATTCATGCAGGCATACCCCGAGTCACCATTCAGATCATAGTCATGGGTTGACTGGTTCAGTGCAGAGGTCAGGACAGGTACAGCCTCCAGTGGTTGATCCCTCTACTTCTCAGAGTCCAACTGTAGTGACATTACAAATGTTTTATACCATTGAGATGACACCGTCCTTCACAGCTCCACTAGTGGCATAGGCAGAGGTTGCAACAGGTCCACCTATTGTTTCAGTACTAGTGACAAAGTTGCCACCACCACATTCTTCACCACGAGGGGATGATGAGAGTCTACCCTAGGGGCATTTTGTTATTATGACCCACTATGCATATTATTGAGCATACAAGCTCCATTTTTGGGATATCCCATGACTTTATCCTATGGCTTTGTACATTTTTGAGATAATACTATATGATGATGCAGTTTTGATGTGGCCTACATGTGTTATGTGATGTTCTTTGATTTAATGCATTATGATATGTATGATGTATGATGTTGATTTATGATGTAGCATGTATGTCCTATGATGCTTATTTGTGATGTTGATGCCATGATGATGCAATGCTTATTTATATGAGATGATAATGATAATGATGTGCATAATGTATTTTAATAAAAGATGCAATGTTGATTATTTTAATGCAATGTTTGTGATTATGTATATATTTTAATGCTGTGGATGATGTATGTATGGACCTAATGCAATGTTTATATGATCATGTATGCACTTATGTTTTTGAATGTCACAGGATATCATCGTGAGATGGATGAGAGAAGACGACGAGACTGATGAGAGAAGATGACCAAACCAAAGAAGAGAAGATGACCAGACCGATGAAAAATGCATGTTAATTCCTAGACCAAATCCTTCAAAGCTTTATCATAGGACATTAGTATTTATTGCTCTTAATCATCATGGGCCAGACTATCGTAATGGCCAAGAAACACCATGATATGACATATATCAAGGTGTGCAAGGTTGTACCATTGCATAAGACAAGCAGTCATAGAAAAGGATGATCATGACTTATACTAAGAGCGTGATTGCCCTAGTCTTTTGTCATAATCAACTACATGCAGAAAAAGACAAGGACAAATCATGAAACGTCATTGCTTCTCTAAATCCTATTGCCAGGACATCCTTGAGAGACTAGTAGCATGATTGTCAAAATACAAAAAATAGAGCCCTTACCATGGTATGTCATTTTTCTAAATCCCAAAGTCAGGACCTCGCTGAGAAACTAGTAGTCATGCGTGTCAATCGTCATGATACGTTGTTGCTTCTCTAAATCCTGCTTAGTGGGATCTCACTGAAAAACTAATAACATGATAAAAACTAAAAGACAATTGTCAAGTGTTTGCCAAGTGCATCTGGATATCCATTGTTCTGATGTCAAGATGTCAGGTTTAATGACGATGAGATGCCCGAGTGTTAAAGCTTTGATGTTGGTCAAACGAAAAATGTCCAAATTTGCCAAATTTAGGAAGGACATATCCTGAGTAGAATGCCAAGAGAATTAATCTCCAAATTCCATGTGACGGTGATGATGATGATGCCTAGGAAGGACACATCCTGAGGCATAGATGACAAAGTTGGTCCTTCAGAAAGACACATCTAAAGAAAAAAAAATGATGTTAAGAGGGGCCATTCTTAGATGTCAAGAGGATCCTGCGAAATGCTAAATGGAAATGATGATGCCTAGGATGGACACATCCTAAGGCATGAATGACAGAGGTTATCTTTCAGAAGGACACATCTGAAGATTAACCCAAAGTTGACAGTTTGACCGGTTATGATGATTTGACCTGCTTTGACTGGGTTTGACTTGTGTTTGACTATATGCCGATTTGGTCATGATGATATGATTGACCTGTTGATGAGATTGTCATGCTGAAGGAATGATTGTTTTAATTTGTTTTTAGGAGTTTTCCCTTCTAAAAAATGATTCACTTTGTCTTGAAGATATTCTGACATGTGTGCCAGTGTAGTGTCATGAACCCTAATGGACTGACCTAGTGCGGCCTCGGGGGCTCATCGATAGATGGCCTTGCCTATGTCATACACTCAGAGACCTCATAGTTCGACATGACCAATGACTTTGTCTAGAGGAAAAAAGTTTGAATCATGATTTTATTCTGACAAGTCTAAATGGACTGACCTAATGTCTCGGGGACTCAAATATGAGTCTTGCCTATGTAGCAAATGTACAGAGACAACATAGTTCAGACAAATGGCAAAGACTGATTGATATGACTGACTTTGAAAAGAGATGACCATGTGTTCGCGCTCTTCAAGTAGTCTGATGTTTTTGTTTGTGGTTTTCTTCAAGACGTTTTATGACTTTTAGGTCTTTTTTCAGACATTTTATGATGTTTTTGTCTTTTTTAGGACTTTTTGCGATGTTTTTGTCTGTTTTTTAGGACTTTTTGCGATGTTTTTTGTCTTTTTTAGGACTTTTTGTGATGTTTTTTAATCTTTTTTTAGGACTTTTTGCAATGTTTTTGTCTTTTTTTAGGACTTTTTGAGATGTTTTTGTGTTTTGTCAGGACTTTTGCAATGTTTTTGTCTTTTTTCAGGACTTTTCATGATGTTTTGTCTTTTTCAGGACTTTTTGCAATGTTTTTGTTTTTTTTAGGACTTTTTGCGATGTTTTTGTCTTTTTTTAGGACTTTTTGCGATGTTTTTGTCTTTTTTCAAGACTTTTTGTGATGTTTTTGTCTTTTTTTAGGACTTTTTGCCAATTGTCAATATCATGTGTGACATCCACTTCAATTTCATGATACATTTTTTTCCCCCACTCAGGTCCAAGACTTAGCCATTTTTAAGGGAATATGGACAAGACGCTGCTGGTTTCCTAGATGGATAGTCGTCAGGACTTGATGTCAATATTTTATCCACTATGATAGGTAGGGTAGAATGTGGTGGAGATTTACATAAAAATGGTGATAATACCTTTCATCCTAAGCCAAGGTAGACAAAGTGACAGTAGATGGCAGAGCAATGATTGACTACACATGGCACCTATTTTCCAGGTTTTCACCATGGTACTTGTCCAGAGTGCCTGTTTGCCAGGTTTTCACTATTGGACGAATCATTTTTCTCTTTACTATTTTCTTGACTTTTTTATTTTTTATTTTTTATTTTTTATTTTTTTTGTGTCACCAAGACACCTGTTTTCTAGGTTTTTATCATTTTTTAATTTTTTTTTGTATTTTGTGGCTTTTCAACTCGATCCTCTAATGCTATGCGTAGAACCTTTAGAGATGTAAACTGTTGATGGGCTCTGTCAGCTGTTCTCCATCTGGTGTGGCTAGCTGATAAGCTCCAGAACTAAAGGAAGATATGATAATGTAGGGACCTAACCAGTTTGGTTCAAATTTTCTCACCTTTTCTCTGTCAGCTTGGTTCTTGGGGTTCTGCATGAGAACTAAGTCACCAATGTCCAACTGTTTGACCATAACCTTTTTATTGTAGCTGCAACAAAGACAGTTCTGATATCCTTGGAGATGGTTCAGTGAATTTTTCCTTCTTTCTTCCATCATTTCCAGCTCGTGCAAGCGTGACTGTCAATACTCCTCTTCATTAGTTAGACCCTTCAGAGAGACTCATAACGAGGGAATTTTGACTTCAATGGGTAAGATGGCCTTAGCGCCAAAGACTAGGGAAAATGGAGTGGCTCCTGTAGGCATATGAATGCTAGTTCGGTAAGCCCACAAAGCAAGGTTGAGTTGTATGTGCCAGCCACGGCTAGCATCATTGATAGTCTTTTTGAGAATTTTGACAATAGTTTTATTGGACACTTCATCTTGGAAGTTTCCTTGTGGGTAGTATGGAGATGAAAAATGGCGTTGAATGTGAAAGCAATCACATACCGGCAAATGATGTAGTTAAGGATGAACTTCGATATTTGTTTGCCGGTAATATATGTCAATGGGATGGCTTCAATCCACTTCGTAAAATACTCAGTGGTAGTGATAATGAATTTTTGGCCGTTGGAGGAGGTTGGATGAATTTTACCCACGAGGTCGAGTCCCCATTGAGCGAAGGGCCAAGGAGAAGTGATTGGTCAAAGTTCCTATACTGGAGCATGGATCAAATTGCTATGAATCTGACATTTGCGACAAGTCCTCACCTATTCAATTGCATCCTTTTCAATTGTTGGCCAATAATACCCAAGTCTTATTACTTTCTTAGCTAGAGTAGGACCACTAGAATGAGATCCGTATATACTGTCGTGCACTTTGTGTAAGGTCGTACATGCTTCTTCGGTGTCGAGACATCTAAGGAGGGTGTCGTCAAAACTATGGCAGTACAGGGTGTCACTGACGATGGCATACTTTATAGATTTTTTGGATGAAGGACTTCCTTTGGTTATTGGATAGGTTCAGTGGAAGGGTTTGAGATTTTAGGTAGTCATAAATGTCCTGATACTAGGGAGAGTTGGGACCAACAAGTTCATAAACCATTTCTAATTCTGGGATATCATATGCCACGATTAAAAGTTGTTCTATTAAGAACTCAAATTGTGACACATTTTGAGGGATGTCCAAGAGAGAACCAATAGTAACCATTGCATCAACTGCCTTATTCTATACCCTAGGGATTTGTTCAAAAGAAATCAATTGGAAGTATGTCAAGAAACTATCCACCATCCTCTTGTAGGGAAGCAACTTCTCATCCTTTGTTTCATAGTCATCATTCACTTGGTTGATAACGAGCTGGGAATCCCCAAATACATGCAATGTTTGAATTTTCCATTTAATTGCCATTTTGAGACCTGTGACTAGTGCTTCATATTCAAAAATGTTATTTGTACAAGGGAAAGTGATCTAGAATGCCTTAGGAATTGAATCCCCCTATGGTGTGATAAACAAGATTCTAGTGCCTGAGCCATGACCAGTATGAGACCCATCAAAACATAGTTTCCATGGTACTGCCAGTTTCGCATGTAAAATGGACTCATCAGGAAAATCAGTTACTAGTGGATGAGTGACTTGAATCGGTGCACCTGCCAATTGATCTGCCATTACCTATTCTTTTATTTCCTTACGCTCGACATATTGTATGTCATACTCACTTAGTATCATAACCCATTTTGCCAACTGACCTATTAATGCCGCTCAACTTAAGAGGTATTTTAGTGGATCAATCTTGGCAACCAGCTATGTCTGGTGACTGAGCATATAGTGTCTTAATTTCTGGGATGCAAAGACAACAGCAAGGCATGCACGTTCAATGTGTGTATAGTTCAACTCATACCCTATTAGTGTGCGGCTGATGTAATAGATGGCTCATTCTTTTCCTTCATGATCATTTTGTGCCAGTAATGCCCCCAGTGATGAACTAGTAGTCGAGATGTAGAGTATCAATGGCTTTCCATGAATTGGAGGCATGAGGACTAGTGTTGATAGTAGGTAATCTTTGATTTGTTGAAAGGCTTCTTAACATTTATCTGTCCATATAAAGTGAATACCCTTGCACAATAGATACTGGAATGGGTGGCACTTATCTGCCAATTGGGCTATGAAACACCGAATAGATTGTACTCTACCTTGTAAAGTTCTTAGTTCACTAATTCCTCTGGGTGAAGGCATGTCTATGATGGCTTTGACCTTTGCTGGATCAACCTCTATACCTCTTCAGGAAACTATGTATCCCAATAGTTTTCCTGATGTGACCCCGAAAACACATTTCTTAGGATTTAGCCGGACTTTGTACTCTTCAAGTCTCTTGAAAATTGTGTCGAGTACCTTCAGATGATCTTTCCTAGTTTCTAATCTGGCCAATAGGTCATCTGCATAATCTTCTATTATTTTGTGCATCATGTTATGGAAGATTGTGGTCATAGCCCTTTGGTATGTGGTGCCTGCATTTTTGAGACCGAATGGCATGACATTCCAACAATATGTACCCCATGGGAAAGTGAATGTTGTTTTGTACTAGTCTTCAGGAGCAATGCAAATCTGATTATAGCCAGAGAAACCATCCATGAGGGATAGCATCTCATATCCTACGGTTAGGTCAACTATGATGTCAATGTTTGGCAAAGGGAAGTCATCCTTTGGGCATGCTTTATTTAAATCCCAAAAGTATGTACATATGCGGATCAACCCATTTGGCTTTGTCACCAGTACTAGGTTGGAAATCCATTCAGCGTAATCTTAGACCGTATGAATCCGACATCCAGTAATTTCTTTAACTCGGCCTTGACCAATAAAGCAACTTGAGGGTGCATTTTGCGCAACTTCTGCTTGACTGGTTTGGCATTAGGTAATAGTGGGAGATGGTGCAGAACTAGTTCTGGGTCCAATCCTAGCATGTCAGCATAGGACCATGTGAAGTTGATTTTTTGCTCTGCAAAGAATTTATGAAATTTTGATCTCTCATCTTCAGTTAATGATGCAGCAAAAAGGACCATCTTGGGATCTTCTGTAGTTGATATGTTATCCTCTATTGTGTCTTCAATAAGCATAGCCGATTTCTCCTGTTGCACAGGGAGAAAGTCCAGTCCTCCATCTTTGGGCACCTTAGAGAGGTTTTCACCCACAGATATGTCCTTTATTTTTACTATTTTATCGTCAAGAGGTGCCTTTTGGTTCTCACCTAGAGACATTTCACTTTTTGTTTTATTTTTACTTTTACTTTTGCGACTAGAGGACTGAATAGTCTTGCCAAAGTATGTCGTGCAGTCTAAATCAATGGAAAATCATGATTTGTGGTCCCCACTGGGTATGCCTTCTCGTAATCCCATAAATTCAGCAATTGCCTCATCATTCTGAAATGTGTCCAGGGCTGGTGGTCCTTGTTGGTCCCAATCGACTAGCTCAGGATAAACTAAGGAAATGCCATCGTCAATGTTGTGAATTGGGGTGAGGATGTGGATAGCATGTAGACGTGTTCAGTGATATTGTAGATGAGATTATCATCATCCAACTCAACATTGGACTCTATCCAATATTCTCCTTCACTAGTGTCATATTCGTTGTCAAAATAAGGAGTGAAGGTTTTAGGGTCTTGATTGTCAATGTTGTCTGACATTTCAGATGGATTGGATGGAATGGGTGCAGATGATGGGTGTTGGACATCATGGGGAGTGGTAATGGGATTTTGACTATTTGGTGCTTCTTCAATTTTGAATGTTTGCCAAAAGTGTTGTTCAGAGGTTAGTTCCCCTTGTTCGACAAACAAACCATCAAGACAACAGTCACTTAGGGATCATTCTGAGCCAAATTCCCACTCTTGGGAGTCAGTTACGGTGAGGGTTTCCCTAGTAGTCTCAACACTATCCGAAGCATGTACTTGCTCATTTGAAAGTCTAGAGGTATGCCGATCATTATTGTCAAGTGATCCAAACCTTAATCCAAGATATTTCAGGATTTGAAAATTTTCTATGGGTTCCCTTCAGCCAGTTTTATTTCTTCCTAGGCCACTAGTACCATCGTAGCCTTTAGCCTTCATGATGTCAAAACCCTTGCCATACTTTTGAACTGGTAATGGGGGTAGTGTGACAGTATCATTATAGATCCAGCCTGTAATGTCAGTAAGGTCTTCCTTACTCATGTCTCCCCACTTGATGAAAACTATTTTCGATGGGACTTTGAAAGTTTCCTGAGGTTCCGTTCTGAAACATGGCTGACCATAGTCCTTTGGAGACCTGGGCATTTTTGTTATGTTGTATGATGTGTGCAGTTTGAATTCTCCACAGCCAAGGTCCTAGATTTTGACAGTGGATTCAGTCTTAGTGCTAGTGGAAGGTGGTGGTATGGCGGAAGACGTGGATGGAGTAGATGTGGAAGATTGCATGAGTGTGGATGGGTCGACGTATTTGGATGACGAGGAGCCAGGTGCTTCTCGCTTAATTGGTACTCGATTTTCAGAAATACCCCTTAGGTTGGTACAATATTGGAAGGGGTCGGGGTCTCCATATATGGCTATTTCCATGCCATCAAATGGAAACTTTAGACATTGGTGATATGTGGACGGAATGACTTTTAAAGTGTGAATCCATGGATGACCTAGTAAGATGTTATATGGTAGTTCCAAATCCAGGACCTGGCAGGTTGTGTCCACAATGACCGGTCCCACTCTGATTGGGAGAGAGATAATGCCCCGTGAAGAGTGTTCCTCATCATTGTATGCTTTGATCACTATACTCTTCATTGGGTCTACGCATGCATCAAAGAACCCTAGAGCCTTAACTAGTTTGAGGGAGCATATATTCAATCCTGCTCCACCATCTACTAAAACCCGTCTAACTTTGTGCTTGTGGACAAAAGTTTCTATGTGCAATGCATCATTGTGGTTGGTTTTAGGTGATGAGTAATCTTGATTCGAGAAGGTGACGTGGTGAGGCATAGTGAGATATCCTACCATGGTTTCAAATTGATTGACACCGATGTCCCTGGGGATCGACAACTCAAGCAAGGTTTTATCCAAGATTTCTTTGTGTGTGGGAGATATGCGAAGTAGCTCAAGTATAGAGATTTGTTCGGGAGTCTTTCCTAGCTGGTCGATGAGGTTGAACTAACTTTTGGGTTTCCATTGCTTTGTGGTCGGGACAGGTTGTGACTATTTAGCAGATGGGCCCGGTATGGTGATTTTTGCTTGTCTAGTAGTAGGTGGACCAGCTATAGTGACCTTGCCACTGTGAGTAGTAGTGTTACATTGGGGTTCTCTCCTGATGGTAATGGTATTGATGTATTCATTATCAGTGCAGACATTGTTTATAATAGGTCCACCAGAATAGTCGTACTTGACTCAGGTGAAGTTAGCTTGATTATTGTGTATCTGCAGTCCTGGCGTAGAAGCATTATGAGAACCATGGTCCTGCAGTGGATTCCTATGGATAGTATGATCTGAATTGGAGACAAATTGAGATCCACCTACTTCAATGACATGACTCTCGATGAGATTTTGTATTAGGTTTTTCAATTGTCGACAGTTAGAGGTTGTATGTCCTTTTCCTTGATGGTATTCACAAAATGCATTGTCATTCCACCATGCTGGTTTGAATTGTCCTGGGTCATACAATTTTGGTTCTTGGAGTGTAATGACCCCATTCTAGAGACATTTCTTCAGGACTTTTTCAATGGGTTCACCCAAAGCAGTGTATGTGCGACCTTTAGGAAATTGTCTCGTCTGATGGTATTGTCCCTGGTTATTTTGACTATTCTGATTGTTGAAAGGGACATTAGGAGGGGGTGTTGAAGTCGTTGTTGGTTTGTTTTGTTGTTGAACCCCTTTTAAGGCTAGTACAGGACCCACAATGTTTGTAGTCTTGGTGTCAACCACACCATCATTTGTAACATGTTTATTTTTTACCCAGTATTTATTCTTGTCGGTGATTGGATTGACATTTGTGTTTTTGGGACCATATCGTAATTCTCCCTTTGCAATCAGGGCTTTCTCAATTTGGACCTCTTTTTTGACTAAATCTGTGAAGTTTGTGCAATAATGTATTTGCAATGCGTATTTTAAAGGCCCCAGAAGTGTTTGGAAAAATATGTCGACTTTCTCCCTTTCGGGGATGCCAATGTGACATCGACTAGCAAGGCTTCTCCATTTTTGAAAAAATGGGATAAATGTCTCTCCAGCATCTTCTTGCATGAGATTGCACAAACTAGTGATGGAGGTGTCCATGTCAATGTTGTACGCATATTTTTTGATGAATTTTCGTTTAAGATCATCCCATGTCTGGATATCCTTGTGTGGAAAACCATTCAAGGGCTTGACCCGCCAGACTTTTAGAAAAAAGTCTCATCAAGTATGTTTGTTCATAAGCGATGTCCATACAATTGGTTGCATCTTTGCGAACATGTTCAATGGGGTTTTTCTTGCCTCTGAATTTTGTGAAATTTGGTGACACATATCCCGAAGGAAATGGAGGCATGTATATGCTCATGTCGAATGGGTATACATTTAGGTCATATGATATTTCTGATTTCTAGCCTAAAATGTAAAGGTTTTGAATAATTTTTTCTACCCCCATCAGTCTTGTTTGGAGGGCATCCATAATAGGATCATTTGTGTTTCCATACATTGTATTGCTTGGTACACCATAGGGTCCCATTTGCTGTGCATGAATATTGGTGTGTTGTGGCGATATGGATTGTTGTGATATGTAGGATGTTTGCGGATTGTTGTGTTGTTGATATTGGAAGTTATGATTTGGCGCATGTTGGTGAGTATGAATGTTAGATGAGTAGGTTGGGATGTGTCCCCCAGTCATGTGTGTCGTTATTTGGGGAATGTGATGACCATGAAGGTTATGATTTTTTAATGGTGCCATGGGTTGTGTTACTTGGCCACCTTGTGCAAATTGTTGGGTTTGCACAAGGGGAATGTTTGCATTTGTACCTTGGGAGGCAATGACATGTGACTGTGTTGTCGTGGTAACATTTGGTTGTTGTCCTTGGATGAAAATGTGTCCCTTGCCCCCTCCCAAAGGATTTTGTGAAATACCACTAAGCAGATATGTCAAAGGTGTACTCATGGTAGTAGATGGAGTTATCAAGGGGGGGTTGTTATGATTTGATGATGCCCCCATGGCATTTATCGTAGTGGTAAAAAGAGGATTGGAGTAATTTGCCCATATTGTTGAGGAGCCAAGATTGGTTCCATCCGATTGGGATAATGTCATGGATGTTGTGGGCATTGTGGATGATTGTGATCCTCCAATAGATGTAGTATTTATTGTGTTGGAGGTGTTTGGGATGTTGGAGGTAGCATGTACTATCATTGTGGTGTCAAAGAAAGTATTGCTCGTAGTGTTTGGAAGCTGACCACTATGTGATATGTTATGTGCGTTGTTATTAGGGTCAAAAGGTGTCACATTTATCGTGTTAATGTCAAATCCTTGAGGTAATTTGGCTCCTTCACTCAAGAGCATAGCCAAGTATATGTCTCTATTGTAACAGACCATTGTTTCAATGAATTGAGAGGCCTCTGGATCTTGTGCTATTGCCTCTAAGTTTTCCTCAAGTATTTGACCATTTTCATCTTTTTGCAAGAATTGGTCAAATGGACTGTTTGATGAGTGTGGTGTTGTTGTTAGAGGTTGGTCCTTGGCAAATGGATTGTCAAAAGTCTAGTTTGGATCGTATGTGGGATTGTTGATAGTGGACGTGGGGTCTTGCCGAGGATTTTCCATTTGTCTTTGTTGTTTTTGAAGTCTGGTTTCCACCATAAATGAGATTGCCCAAATGAAAAGGAATGCCAACTAAATGCAATGATGACACTATGCAAGGTCTAAATTCCAAATGATGACTAGGATGGCTAATGTTTTTGGATTTTTGTGAATAGGATATGCAATGTGAAGATTTAAAATGCAATTTACGACAAGGGTATATAAGCACTTCTAAGCTCAAACTTTGTTTTCGATTTTGGACTTTATTGAAAATGACAAGGTGACAAGGCCGATATGACTAGTGAATTTTCCTAACTAGACTTTTGAGTTGGAAAATTTCACAAAGGAGGACAATGACTAAAAATGGGTTTGATAACTTAGTCCAAAAGAGTCTGGTTTCGAAAACAATGATGCTGCAAATTGTGCTAAGATTTACTTAATCCTGAGGATGCAAAAATGTGAACCTAGGGACAACCTAATGTCAAATGTATGCAACTAAAATAATGAAGGATGCAACCTATGGTAATGAATGCAAACTAGTGGTCAAGACTTTGAGCAATTTCAAGTTTGGTTTCTGACAGAATCTTCAAGGAAATAGTGTTTGAAAAATTATTGACAAGATGATTTCAGATTTGACCTTGGATGAAGTTTTAAATAGTGACAGGAAAATGCGTCATTTGAGATGTCAGTTGCATCAGGGTTTTGCAAATGCGGCTCAAGTTCAACAGATGCTACTCAGAAATAGACAAATGCGACTCAGTTTATCAGATGTGACTCAATGACAATCAGTTCCGTCTTAGTTTTGCATATGCAGCTCTACAGTGTTTAGATGTGTCATGATGCATATAGATCCAACATTTTAAATGTCAACTATGGTTTAACATATTAATTGTGGTGCATAAAATCTATTGCGGTTCAATAGATGTGACACAGTTTGTTTGAAATTGATTTTCTTGTCATTTTTTGATGGCAAGTTTGATCTGTTTGGTGTTGAACATTTTGTTTGGAGCTGTAAATGTGATAATTCCAGAAAGCACTTGACAAGCACAGTGTTTTTAAAAGTAACCAAACACACATCAAATAAGCACAATCCTAGGTTAGGCCATGATAATATTCGCTAGATTCCACGCGGGTTTCCCCAACCGCATATCTATAGCGTGTGAATTCAGAAGCTTGGCTGCATAGGCTCCCGTTTACAGTGCAATCTCTTCTCAGGCCAACCAAGCTTCCAATCCCCGTGAAACTCCCATGGTGAGCTGATCACCTCTACTACAAACTACGAAAGTGTGGATGCCTTCACACCGACCGGTGCTACCCTAGCAAATAGAAGGATTTTGGCTTACTACACAAAAGTTTTTAGTTAGGGACCCCCATTCAAGTGGCCATACATGGGACAAGACATTAATCACCATTAAGGTGGCACTCCAGCCTGAAGAGGTTAAGCTCAATAGGGTTTAAGGGAGTACAACTCCATCCGTATGACACATCCGCACAAGCAACCTTAGGTTTTCCCTTAAGGTTTACATTTATATACTGGTTGGGGGTAGCTTGGCTTTAGCTCCATTGCCAGTTTGAGTCGCGTTGGGGTGATGAAATCCCCAGGTAGGCCCAATTTTCAGAGTTAGTAACTATTTCTATTACACCCAAGATCGCCTGAAAGCGCGAGGGGAGAGGATTCTCCGATATACCAAGTCAAGGTAATAACAGATAAAAATGGGTCTGGTTTTCTGATCACAAGGTTTTCACCAAGTGAGAGCATACTCACCTACCATTTTGCAAACACAATCACATAGAAACAAACACACATTCATTTTAAAAGTACCAAAAATGAAATGTTTTCTATACTAGAAATCACAAACATGTTGTTTGAAAAATGAATCTTTGACAAACGTAGCTACAAAACCACAAGTTAGCAGTTTTATCCACTAGTCTTGGACCCATGAAACGTAACCGCCACACGCTGCGAAACATGATTAGTAACACGACAGCCCCTACTGGGCAGAATGCAAAAAATAAACCAAAATGCTAAAAGAAAACAGAGATAACAGAAAAACCTTAAAAATCCGAATGCAAATGAGAAGAAAAATTTACCAGGTGAATGCGTCGCAACAGAGCAAATGCGTCACTTGGTTCATCAAATGCAGCTCTGTATTTCAATTGCGGCTTGATAGAGCGATTGCAACTTTCTTGTGTGTGAATGCGTCATGACGCATCAAATGTGTCACGATTTTCAAAAAAATGGTTGCATCGCTCTGTACCTATACCTTCAAAAATAGCAGAAAACACAAAACTGTACGAAAATAATAGTAAATAATAGAGTCGTGTTCACGTCGGGTTCACCAAATGTATCTATGGAAATTTAGATGGGTTAGCCTATTAAATAATGAACATCAAAAATCCAAAGAAGCTATAAAGAACAATGGAAAATCAAAACAAAGAACGATTATACCTTCCTTTCCTTCCATGCTTCACCTTCATAACACCTTCTAGTTTGCAGCAAGTTAATGAGGCCCTCAGATTTTGAATTGAGCAACATATAATAATGCCAAAGGCCTATGCAAATGTTGAAGGATTTGATAAAATTATGCCTATGTCTATGCCAATGTGACGAATAAAAATAATGACTACCAATGCTAAAATGACTATATGCCTATATTAAAACTGACTGGATCCTGAAATTATGAGCAAAATTGTCTTTTATAGAAAACACAATTTTGAGTGGATGGATGAGATTAAATCCTAAGAAAGACCTAGAATGAGAGGTCCAGATTAAACCTAAGAATCCCTAATTAGGGTTAGGGAAAAATCATTAATCAAATGGTCAAAATAATATCTCAGATAATTGGATCGACGGTGGAGAATAAATGAGACAAACTAATTAGAAAATAAAGATTTTCGAAAATCAAGAAGATAAAGACTGCCTGATTTACGAGATTCAAAAAAATCAAGAAGATAAGAGTTGAACTGAAAAGCAGATTTGGAAAATCAAGAATCTTCCCGATTACTTGATTTTTGGAAGATTAGTTACCAACTTGAATTAAATTAATTCAAATTATGGATTTTATGAAACAATAAATAATCTTTTTCAGATTATTTACCAAAATGGACTGACAGTTAAGAAAGTGATGACATTTTAAATAATTTCATTTATTTAAGAGGAATATTAATTTGGCAATTAAATAATTAAAAATTATTTAATTTAGAAGATAAGATTAATTAAATAAATAAATTTATTTATTTAATTAAGACATTAGTGACATATTAAATAAATAAATAAAACTTATTTATTTAATAATCAGGAAGAAACATGACAAAGGGGAATTAAATAAATTAAGAAATTTATTTAATTAAGGGAAGACTTAGACAATTAATGACGTATTTAATAAATAAATAAAATTTATTTATTTAATAATCATGAAGAATACAAAGACATGAATTAATTAAACAATTGTGAATTATTTAATTAATAGTCGAATGTGGACCAAGGACATAATTAAATGTTTTAATTATGCTAGGACGAAAGTGGTAAAAATGAAGCTTGTAGGCCTAGGTCATTTTTAAGTGTCTACAGAAATAATAAATACTTTTCTCACTTTTAAGAAAGTGAGTGGCAACTCTGACAGAAATATTGCAATATGAATGGAAGAAGATCTCAATATAGGGGAGGTCATACTGGAGGTCCTACTGACAACAGTAAATGGACACACAAGGATGATAAGGTTGATAAGGGTAAAAGGATAAATGAGTACATGTGCATGACGAACAAAGACAAAGCATTAAGATCACATTGTGAAACCTATGATTGTTATGATACATGGAGAGATAATTCAAGTGTAGAACTTTGTACCCCTGAAGAGAAAAGAAATCATTTTTATGATCCTCAAAAATAGGCTGAGTTTAGTCCTGAACTTGAAGTTGAGCAAATCAAATATCAACACGAATATGATCTAAAAATGGAGGGTAATCAAAATTGACCTATTGATCATGAAAATCCTCAAGAAAATTATGAATCTTTTACTCATGAAGAAGTAAAAGCACAGTTTGAGTTATAGAAAAAGGGGATAGAAGAGCTAAAATCTGAACAGGAGAAAGCCCAGATGATACAAGCAATGAGAGACTTCAAATTGTACAAAGCCCAAATTACTGCTCAAAAATATGGTTTCCCAAAGTATGTACCACCTCATAAGCAGGGTAATAATGGTGCAAGGCCTTCTGATCCATCAAAGGCTCCTCACAATCAAATAGGGAATCAATATAGACAACTAAACCATCCACCACATATTCCCTCACAATATACAAATATGCAGCCACCTCATGGTCAGCATTATGTGCCACATCATCATACACAATACAATAATCTGATGTACCAGTATCAGTACCCACCTAACCCTCCCCCCCATCAATACACAACAATGATTAGACAATTTGACCTAGTTGGGTTTCAATTATACCCTTACCCAATGGATGGTAGTTGGAAAAGTCTTGTTCCAAAGTTTATAGCGAGTAGTGCAATTTTTGTTGAAGATCATTTAAGGAGTTTCAATGCTTTCATCCAAGATTTGGATGTGCCATATGAAGATTTACACATGAGGCTATTCATGATGTTGCTTATTGAAGAGGCTAGGGATTGGTTCAACAGCTAACCAACAACTTCTATCAATTTTTTCCAAGAGTTTCAAGATCAATTTCTCAAGAAATATGGGAATCTAAGTGCACCAGATGTTGCTCTTCATCAATTAATGCGGATTCAAAAAAATTAGAATGATACAATTTATGATTTTAACCGAAGATTCAACAAATTGCAAAATAAGATACCACTTGGATCAAAGTTGCCAGACTCTATAGCATTGAGTGTTTATTTGAATGCATTTGATCCAAAAATAGGGTATGAATTAAGAAATAGGTTCCCAAGAGATTTGGCTGAAGCCCAAAATATAGCATTAACAATTGAAAACAATAAGAGGACTGTTGGGATAATTGATAAAAGAGACAACCCTAAGGTTCCTCAACAAACCAATAATTATCAATACAAATAGGAGAACACATACATAAATGAAAGGCCTAGGCTGCATGACATGCCCTATAATACAAATTGGAAGGATGGAAAACCTATAATAGACAGGCCTAGAAACAAAGAAACTCTTGATCCATTAAGGAAGAGGGGAACCTATATGGTAAATAACAATTATTTATGTAAAAATTTTGATAAGCCACATTCCCTAGATTATTGTGTTGTATCCCAAAGAATGTAAGAAGAAGGAATGTTGATGGGAAACAATGGAGAAGATCACACAGTGTATTTGACTTCAAATAATTTTCACTGTGTTGAGGAGAGGTACTCATCTTTAGAGGATGAAGGTTATGAGTACGATGTTCCAAATCAGAGATATAATGTCCATATGGCTGAACAGTAGGTTCCTTCTGAATCTGAAGAAGACTATACATAACCACATTTTGTTGAGATTCCCACTCAGTTCAGTATGAGGAAACTGACCGAAGAGGAGATAGAGAGATTAACCATTGTTGTAGTTGAAGAAGAAAAGAATAAGTACTAGTTGAGAAATAGGATAGTGAATGAGAAGGAAGGTGTCCCCATGGGAATCTTTATGAAGGATCAGAAGGAAACACAAGGAATTGTGAAAAAATAAAAAAATAAACAACATGATAAAAATGAATAGAAGCTTGTCCAAAAGGGGGAAGTTAAAGAGCTACGCAAAGAAATGCAAAATACTGATCAGTCAAGTAGAAGAGAAAAAGAAGAGAACAAAGGAGAAACATTGGAGCAGAAGAAAATGATTAAGGCAGAAGGTTCCTCTTTTGACTTCACTCAAGCTTTATCCTAGGTAAAAATGTTTGTTCCACTATTGGAGATGATGAAAATTAAGGAATATAGAGACAGTGTTGTTCAATTGATAAAAAATTCTGAAAATAGGATGGCTACTAAAGCAATTAGTAGGAAAGAGAAAGTAAATATCCCAAAAGTCTATTTAAATGATGTATTAACAAATTCCCCACAAGTTGATCCTTTTTTCACTACATTACTCATAAATAACAAATTCTTGAGGAATTGCATGATAGACTTTGGTGCTACCATAAATATTATGCTAGTTGGAGTTATAAAACAACTTGGCATGTGGGTTGATACTAATGTGGGAAAGTTTTATGCAATGGATAACATACATGTTCCTATGGTAGGTGTATATGTCTAAAAATGGTCATGATTAAGCTTGTTAATTAATTAAATATGATTTATTTAATTAATTCCTCTAATGTCATCTACATATAAATAAATTTAATTATTTATTTATATCGTTCATCTTCCAAATTCTTCTACCTTAAATTAAATAAATAATTTTATTTAATTACTAACATTTCTACCCTCCGCTTAATTAAATTAAATAAATTTGTATAATTTATTTATATTTAATTATCATTTTATTCCAAAGTTTAAATATTTTGAATATTTAAATAATGGAATATTCTCCATCCCATTTTCGAATTTTAAAATATTAAATATGTTATTTAATATTTTCCATCTCACTCTAATTTCATTTTTAAACATAATTAAATATGAATTATTTAATTATGTGGGTTTCCATTTCCATCTTCACTCCTAATTAAATAAATTTAATTTATTTAATCCTAATTCATTATTAACTCACCTTCCCAAAATTCTAACTCATGCTAACTCGCCCTTCTAAATTCGTATCTTATCCTTCAAAATGGAATTTTCCCTTCGAACTCAATAAAGAGAAAGGAAACCTTCCATTCTTCTGTCCACTTTCGAAAATCTCTCGCCATCCATTCGAAACAAGCTTAATCCGGACCGTCGATCGATTCAGCCAATCAAACTCGTTTGAAAACTCTATAAAAGCATGTGCAAATCCAAGCCTTGGTTAATCATCCACATACACTTTGCATAATCGCTCACATATGCACACTTCGTATACTCATTTACATAGCCATATTTTCATCAGCCTTTGCATGCATATTAGTTTTAATAGCATAGCAATATTTCTCATACTAGCATAGCTTTCTTGCATTTTGCATATTATGCATTTTTAGATTTCATCTCGTTCTTCATGCTGCCATTTTGTTGAGCTCTACCTGCTGATCTGAGAGCCATTTCGAAGCAACAAAACGCTGAAGTTAGAGGAGGATAAGACGGTTTCGAGAAGCTGCTGTTACGGTTTGCGTATTTCATTTTTCTTTTACAGCTTTTTCGATTTAATGTTTTATTAACATTTGTTTGAATTTTTATTTAGAGCACATATTCGAGGGATATTAGCTATGAAACTTGATGCTTGATTCCTCCCTCCATCTTCCTATCATGCATATATTACCTTCCATTTTCATTTATCCCTATCCATATCTTGTCTTCCATATTCCTCTTGCACTTTACACTTGGGGGCAAGTTTAACCCCTCTTATCATGCATATTCATGATCCTCTTTATGTTCATCCTTTAAATTTCCACCTTTGATCTTGACAAGGTTAAGGATCCTCTTAAACGTCATACATCTTATCCTATACACTTTATCCATATTCCACCATTCTATCTAAATGCATCCTTTCTTCCCTTCCTTGGTCTTGATGAGGAATAGGGGAAAAATACTTGGGCATTGTGTCCATATCTTATCGATCTTGATCGTCGTATTCATTATCCTTATCTTTGCATTCTTCCATTCCATATCTCCTAGCTTATCAAAATCCATGTCTCATTTCCTTCCTTTGTTCTTGATGAGATTAGGGGAAAAATTATAAATGCATGCTTTGGATTCCCTTTCATATCCTTATGTGTTGCCATTCCATCTTAGTTCGCATCCTTATCATTTATCCATGATTAAATTACCTCCAACGTTGGACATCATGTCCCTTTGCAATCTTGAATCTTATCATGTGAATCATATTTAAGCCTAGTTGTAAAACATTATCCAATCCTCATATTTTTTGTCAATCAATCATAAACAATCATCAATCTTATTATACTTAGAGGAACCAGTGATCCTAAGTACTTATCATCATCATGCCTTATGGAATCGATCATTCCTGGCATCCAATCAACAAACCATTATCATCTTTTGACAAAGGATATGTTGCTTGTGTGACATGTTTTGCAGTGAATCTTTAATTTTGATCTATTATTTATCCATGGTTGCAATACCTCTAGTGTGGGGCATCTAGTTTCTTCAATCAGTCATATCACATTTCATCTCACTCCATCTTTAAAACTTCAAAAAAAAAAAATCCCAAAAAAATTGTAAAATGTCTTGAAAAAAATCCAAAAAAATCATAAAATATCCTGAAAAAATATCAAAAAAATCAGAAAAGTCCTGAAAAATCCAAAAAAAATCAGAAAAAGTCCTGAAGAAATATCAAAAAATCAGAAAAAAGTCCCGAAAAAAAAAACAAAATTTCAAAAAAAAAAAATTCAAAAAATTCAAAAAATTAGAAAATGTCATAGGGTGAAAACCTGGCAAACAGGCAGTCTATTGACAAGAAAAATGCAATAAAAACAAATAGTGAAAATCTGGCAAACAGACGCTATTTGGAAGCTCTCCATCTATTAGTTCATGTTCTGCACTTAACTTTTCAGTCTTCATTTCATGCATCTTTTCCATCATCTTAGGGTCACACCAGCACCATGCTATCATCATTTTCCTTGAGCGATAATGTCTTATCATGGCTTGATTATTATTCACTTCAACAAGTTGTGACAATACCTAGGGCAAACGTGGGGCATATTGGGGGCAATCACCTTTCAAACAGTAAGACAATGACATCAAAGCCAATCACCCAAAACAAAACAACCAAATTAAACCAAAACATCCAACCATTGATCCATATCGCAGTAGCTTTCAGTTGCGTACCTTATCATGACTCATATCTGGATGATCTCTAATATGAATAATGTTTGGAATCACAGTATTTCATTTTTGAATAATGGTTGTTTAATTTTCGATATCATTTCTCTAGAGCACACTCGATGATGTACTGAACTAGAGTGGCGAGGAAAGAGGATGATTTTTTCTTTGTCTGTTGTTTGAAGGTTAATCATTTATCGGTTGCAAATATTTCACGAGATGTGATGATTTATCATTGATGACAGTTCCAAATTTACATCAGATAGTGGTTAGTCTTTGTCTGTTTATGCAAGAAATGCTCAGGTCATCTCGGTTCAATTATACCTAGATGCTTGTGTTCACTTGCTATATCAAAAATCATGAAAGTTGTACTCAGGTCATCATTGGTGCTAATTTCCCCTCTGATGCTTGTACATACTTCCAACATTTTAAAAGCGCTCTATGATGATTCCAGAAAATATACCAACAAGCTCAACAAAATGGTCAGTTTCATTTAGTTGCATTTCATTTTAGATCATTTATACATACCTGCATAGTGGATTTGCACCCGAGTTTTGAAAGGATAATAATCACATCAATGGATGTCATGTCTCTTTGGACTGCTTGTGGAGGACATTTGAACATTTGTTTCGTCATCACCTTTCACCTGCATTATCATTTATCATTTATCATTCATTTGCATATCATTTAGTTTCTCTATCATCTTCATCTCATTAACACTTTATCATTTTCATATTCATTTCATGTTCCTTTTATACATTCACTATTATTTCATTCATTATCATTTTCGTTATCATATCTTACCATGCAGTTCATTTCATATCACTTATCATTTTCATACATGTCATTATCATTGCATTTCATTTTATCATTTCACTTGATCATCCTTATAGAACATTACATTCATATCGTATCGTTAATCATCCTATCATTTTCCATATCTTTTCATTTTGCAAATTCATTTGTCATCCTTTATCATCTTACATTTGAACATTCAAAAAACAAATACTCCATATATACATTTTCATATCATTTTCATAAGTCATCCACCTACATGACATCATTAGTCTACATCATCAGTCATCATCATCATCATAAAAACATCATATCGAATCATCCTGCAAATCATGGTAGTCATCAAATCATTAAAATTCATATCAAAATCCATAACACATAGAAAAAAAATGCATATCACATCATAAATGCACATCACATCATCACAAATCATCGCCGCTGCATATCATTACTCATCAAAAATAATACAAATGTCCAATGTCCAATGAAGCTAAAAATTCCAAAGAGATACATGAGATATGACCAAAATAACGTACATGCTCCAAACATAATAGACATCGAGATGTGTGAATGAATCAATAATGATACATCAAAAATATCAGAGCCCCCTGATAGGGTTGGCCTCTGTGATGGAAGTCTTATCTCCTGCCCCAAGATCTCTGTGTGGTCCCAACACACCTCGATTTTGAAAAACTCAATCAAAATCTCTCTATCTATCAATGCCTCACAGCATGTAATCGCAACCCATATCAAAGTGACCAATATCAGTGACTCATCTCAAGTGACCCATATCAATGGCCCATATCAGTAACCCATATCAAGTGAACTATATCAGTGACCGATATCAGTGACTCATACCAGTGCATCATATCACAGACCCATATCACCCAATCAATCCTACCAGGCAAACCAATACACAAATTTATCTAGCTCGATACCATATCAATCTGATCTACCATCAATCACTATTTGTTTTCTATCGCAGAAAGAAAATTTATCAAAAAGGAAATCATTCATCTACTATTTGTTTTCTATCGCAGAAAGCAAATCTATCAAACACTTTATCAGTCATTTACTCTTTGTTTTTCTCTTTTCGGGAAGCAAAGTTATCAGTTCATCATCATCATTTTACCATTTCCATCAAAAGGGGCATCATATCAACAGGGGCATCTTTTTCATCATTTATCGGGAGCTAAATCACTGTCTCTTCGGCAGAATATCATTATCCAATCTTCTTTATCACATTTTCAGATTTCATATCATCCGTGATTTACCTCCCGAGGGGGCATCATCAGCAGCAACATCGAAAGCATATCAGGGGCAAAATCTTATTTTCTTTGAAGCAATGTGTTTTACACATCACTTCAAAGAGGGGCAAAATGTATATGTCTAAAAATGGTCATGATTAAGCTTGTTAATTAATTAAATATGATTTATTTAATTAATTCCTCTAATGTCATCTACATATAAATAAATTTAATTATTTATTTATATCGTTCATCTTCCAAATTCTTCTACCTTAAATTAAATAAATAATTTTATTTAATTACTAACATTTCTACCCTCCGCTTAATTAAATTAAATAAATTTGTATAATTTATTTATATTTAATTATCATTTTATTCTAAAGTTTAAATATTTTGAATATTTAAATAATGGAATATTCTCCATCCCATTTTTGAATTTCAAAATATTAAATATGTTATTTAATATTTTCCACCTCACTCTAATTTCATTTTTAAACATAATTAAATATGAATTATTTAATTATGTGGGTTTCCATTTCCATCTTCACTCCTAATTAAATAAATTTAATTTATTTAATTCATTATTAACTCACCTTCCCAAAATTCTAACTCATGCTAACTCGCCCTTCTAAATTCGTATCTTATCCTTCAAAATGGAATTTTCCCTTCGAACTCAATAGAGAAAGGAAACCTTCCATTCTTCTGTCCACTTTCGAAAATCTCTCGCCATCCATTCGAAACAAGCTTAATCCAGGACCGTCGATCGATTCAGCCAATCAAACTCGTTTGAAAACTCTATAAAAGAATGTGCAAATCCAAGCCTTGGTTAATCATCCACATACACTTTGCATAATCGCTCACATATGCACACTTCGTATACTCATTTACATAGCCATATTTTCATCAGCCTTTGCATGCATATTAGTTTTAATAGCATAGCAATATTTCTCATACTAGCATAGCTTTCTTGCATTTTGCATATTATGCATTTTTAGATTTCATCTCGTTCTTCATGCTGCCATTTTGTTGAGCTCTACCTGCTGATCTGAGAGCCATTTCGAAGCAACAAAACGCTGAAGTTAGAGGAGGATAAGACGGTTTCGAGAAGCTGCTGTTACGGTTTGCGTATTTCATTTTTCTTTTACAGCTTTTTCGATTTAATGTTTTATTAACATGTGTTTGAATTTTTATTTAGATTTGATCCAATTTTCTCACACACAGTAGGCATTATGAAAGATGTTGAGGTCAAATTGGCTACTTATCCACAAGTGGCTTATAATATAGATATAATAGTAATTGATACGTCTCCTCAATTTGGGATGCTTCTATCAAGACAGTGGACAACAACAATTGGGGGAAATGTCCAGTTTGATTTTTCTTATGCAACTATTCCAATGAATGGTCAGGAAGTTAAGTTGTATAGGGAGCCAAGGATGAACCAAGTTGTTGATTGTGTACCTCAAGATCAAATCAATTGTTTTTGTGATGTGGATCTTGGGAATTTCAAGATAGAACTAGCCCAGCCAGAGTTAGTCAATGCTAATCAAATTGAAAAACATGTGGCACAAGACTACAATGGTGTGTGGAAAATGTACTTTGATGGAGCATGTAGCCAAGAAGGTAATGGATCAGGAATAGTATTTGTTTCACCTAAAGGTATTACATTTAAGTACTCATTTTTTCTAGCATTTGAATGTACAAACAACATGGTAGAATATGAAGCCTTATTAATAGGCTTGAATATAGTTGTAAAACACAAAATCAAGTTTCTAGCTGTTCTAGGGGATTCTGAGTTAGTTGTTTCACAAGTCAAATCAAAATATGTAGCAAAACATAAAATATTGAAGCAATATAGGAATGTTGTATGGGACACCATCGAGCTACTTGATGCATTTTCAATTGAATGGATTGATAGGTCAAAGAACATAATGGCAGACTTCTTATCAAATATGGTGCTAAAAATGGATGATATTACACTGGCTGGAGTATCACAAATTGAGTTCAAAACAAGACCTGTGCCTGATAACATATATAGTTGGCAGGTTTTTAATGATGATGTTGGCCTTTTGAAATTTCTTCACTATATAGATCAATATGAAGCCCAAGAAATTGATTTCAATGCCTTTTTTGAGGAAGTAGATGGGAAGCAAACTGTATTTGAGAAGGAGATTTTACAGCTTAAAACTAACAAACTTCCTAAAGGACTAGTGGCATTAGAGAGAGTATATGATGGGAGTGACCAGTCCCTCATGAAACAGAAACCAGTGAAGAAGGAGGACATTGAAGAGATCAACTTGGGGACTGAGGTGGCACCAAGAAGGGTGTACATAGGGAAGAAAATAAGCCCTACAATTAGAAGAATGCTGAAAGCATTACTGAGAAAATATAAACATGTCTTTGCATGGTCTTATGAAGATCTAAAAGCATATAGGGAAGACTTGTTTCAGCATGAAATGCCATTGAAGCCAGATGCAAAGCCATTTATACAGAAGCAAAGACCCATTAATCCAACATTGGAGCCAAAAATGCAGGAAGAATTAGTGAAGCTCAGAGATGGGGGAATCATCAAGCCAATTAGGCACTCAATGTGGGTTTCAAACCTGGTTCCTATAAGGAAGAAAAATAGAGATATCAAATTATGTGTGGACTTCAGGAATTTGAATGTGGCATCTCTTAAGGATAATTATCCTCTACCTAATATGGAGGCTATATTACATAAAGTGACAAGGTGTGAGCTATTGTCTATGATGGATGGGTTTTCAGGTTACAACCAGGTTAAAGTTAAGGAATCTAAGCAATATAAAATGACTTTTACAACCCCATGGGGGACATATGTATACATAAGAATGCCATTTGGTCTCACAAACGCAGGAGCAACCTTCCAAAGAGCTATGGATATAGCATTTGCAAACTTGATTAATGCTATCATGGTGGTGTATCAGGATGACCTTACTGTGTATTTGAAGAGGGATGAAGATCATGTAGAACATTTGGAAAAAATATTTATAAAGGCTTTAGAATATGGTATTAGCGTGAACCCTAAAAAATGTCATTTTGTAGTGACAGAAGGAAAGCTATTGGGACATATTGTCTCAAAGGAGGGGATTAGAATAGATCCTAAGAGGGTTGAGGCCAAAGATAAATTCCTATCCCTAAAATTGTTAAGGCTATCTAGTCATTCTTTGGACAGATCAATTTTGTTAGGAGATTTGTTTCTAATTTTACTGAAATCATTAAACCCATATCAAAAATGTTAAGGAGAGGAAAAAAGGTAGATTGGACTGCAGAAGCATTAGATGCCTTTATATCAATCAAAAAAGTTATCAAGGAAGCTCTTGTCCTTAGGTCTCCATATTTTTCAAAACCCTTTCAAATATTTTCATTTGCTTCATTACACACCATATCTATTGTCATGTTACAGAAAAATGAGGAAGGTCATGAACAAACTATGTTCTTTTTCAGTAAGTCATTGCAAGGGTCAGAATTGAAATATGATATAATGGAAAAACAAGCTTTTGCATAGGTAAAAGCTACAAAGGCTTTCAGGCCATATCTTGTTGGAGCCAAGGTGATTAACTATGTCCCACATTCAGCCATTAAGGATATTGTGACACAATCTAAGGTAACAGGAAAGAGATGCAGGTGGACTAATAAGATCCAGGAGTTTGATATGGAGATACAGATCACTAAATTGGTGAGAGGCCAGGCTTTAGCTAGGTTAATGGCAGAAGTGAATATTGAAGAAAATCAAGTTTGCAATATAGAAGAGGAAAAGAATGCAATTACAAGCATTGAGCATACTTCTTGGTATGCAGACATCATGCATTACCATAAATATATGAATTGTCCAGAGCGATTGAGTGATAGCCAGAAAAGAAATTTGAAGCTACAAGCATCTAAGTATGTGTTCATGGAGGGAGATTTGTTTTGGAAGAACAGGGATGGGATGTTGTTGTTATGTTTGGATGAGTCACAAGCTAAGCACATCTTAAGAGAAATTCATGAAAGGGTCTGTAGAGGCCATTATTGTGCAAAGATAATTGCACATAAAATTCTTAAGGTAGGTTATTACAGGCCATAAGTTTTTAATTACTCCTTTTCATATGTAAGAAGATGTGAAGCCTACCAGAAATTGTCTGGGAAAATGAAGTTTCAAGGATCTTTACCACTTTGACTATTGTAGGCTAAAGCCCCTTTTCATCAATGGGGAATTTATTTCATTGGGGAGATACAAGAGAAATCAAGTGGAGGACATAAGTGGATACTAGTAGCCATGGATTATTTCACCAAATGGGTAGAAGAAATCCCAACTAAGCAAGCTATGAGTAAAGTTGTGACAAATTTCCTAATGGATAACATCATTACTAGATTTGGTACACCAAGAAGACTAATTACTGATAACGAGATGTGTTTCAGATCTGATGAATTCAAAAAAATTTATAGCACACATGGTATTACAATTTCTTATGTAGCTCCTTACCATCTACAAGCTAATGGTCAAGCAGAGTCCAGTAATAAGAGTCTTCTTAAAATCATAAAGAGGATGTTGGGTCAGAATAAGAAGGCTTGGGATTCAAAGTTAAAAATGGTTGTGTGGGTTGATAGAATCACTAAAAAGAAGAAGGCTTGGGATTCAAAGTTGAAAATGGTTGTGTGGGCTGATAGAATCACTAAAAAGAAGGCAATTGGAAAATCCACATTTGAGTTAGTATATGGAACACAAGCGAGGATTCCTTTACAGAATTTGTTACCAGTCTACAAGTTTATTCTGTAGGAGGACATAGATATTCCATAACCTATGGAGGAGAGAATGGAACAACTAGCTGAACTTGATGAGATAAGAGGAATAGCTCAAAATTAGAACAGAAAATTGCAGGCACATATGAAGTATTTGTTTGATAAAAAAGAAAAAGATAGAAAATTTGAGGAGAATGATCTAGTACTAATGTGGAATGCAAGGTTTCAAGAGAAGGGAAAGCATGGGAAGTTTGAAGCCTTGTGGCTGGGACCTTTTGTGGTTGTTGGAAAGAAAGGTGAAGATTCATATTATCTACAAAAAATGGCTGGTGAAGAGAAAGAGTTTCCTGTACATGGGCAATTCTTGAAGTATTTTTTCTCTTGAAGCAATACAGAGGATTAAGGGTTTCTAGTGCATGGACAACTCTTGATAGTCCTCTCAAAATTTTCTTTTCCATGCACAATAGTCTAGGAAATAAAAGGAACAAGAATTGCTAGTACATGGACAATCCTGATATTCCTTCTTTTGAAAATAAGTTTTTTCCATGTACAGTAGTATAGGATCATACTCATCTCCATTCTCATTCATCCTGTCTCACTCATTAATCCATCACATTGGGTTTGGTCTACTCACCTAGAAACCTAGATCCTTGCAATGATCTCACAATCATTCATCCCCAGATAGAGCCACTGTTAGAACTGTAAAATTCTAAAAAAATTGCAAGTTGCTCAAACCCCTAAGTTTCCAAATGAATCCTCACCATGAGCAAAAAGGAAAATTTTCATAAAATTTTTCCCATATTTTTTCATAAAATCCTATAGAATCCATCTAGTCCTGAATATTTCACATTATATTTCCTATCGACATGAGTTAGCACCTATCGGCAGGACACAACACATTATTTCAGCGACAGAGGGATTGCATCGGTAAGAAGGCTATCGTCGGGATGAGGTCTTACCGAACACTTCATGTCTTACCAACTGGAAATAGAAAGAACATATTGGTGAGAAATATTTCATCAGAATAAGTCATAACAACCCATATGTCACACCAATAAAGATATACATATCGGTAAGAGTCAAAGATTCAGAGTGAAGTCTTACCGAATTCACCAGGTCTTGCCAATAAAGGATAGGGGAATTCTATCAATGGTTTTTGGAGTGAAGTTATATAGTCTTGCCAACCTGTATGTCACACTGAAGTATTGTTTCATTAGTGAGAAAATGATTACGTCTCAGTGACCAAAAAGTATCACGAGATGTATCTTAGTAAGATAAATTATAATCTGTGGGACATCTCCCTAACTCTGAATTGTCACAGCGAAACACATAAGACCA
>VDFB02193867.1:427810393-427898329 GCA_007258455.2 Sequoia sempervirens
TGGATGGTTTCTATAGGACCTAGGTACACCAAAGGATGAGCATGTGAATCTTTCGCTTGAGGAGAGAGATCGTCTAGTGGTAGTAAGTGATTGATTTGTTAAAGATATCATTTTTTATAATGTAATTTCTATGTATTAATGTCTTAACTTGTTATTGTAATAGATAAGGCTTGATGAGGAGCTAAACTCTAGGAAGAGCAGCCCTCAACTTTAGAGTAAACAAGTTTCATAGGCATCGCCATCCACCCGACCAACAAAGGCCACCCATTTGTTTCATTTAGCTAAAGGGAAATGAATTTTGATTGGGGTCCTTTGTTGTATTCCTATATGGAGTTTTTAGAGACATTTTGTATTGCATATACTTGAAATTGTATGCCTATATGGCATTCTTGTAACCCTATATGGCTATTTTGTATATCTTTTATACTTATATCGACATATATTGATGATTCCTAGATGGCTATTTGGTTAATAAAAATATTTTTTATTGATGGTGTCCATATTTGTATTATAAATCCATAAATCAATAGATAATTGTAGATGGTTTAATTCAAATATTTAAAATCGTCGTACTTTCCATGCACCCTTCTTTTCTATAATTGTAAATATATTTAATAAAGTTCGAACATTATTCTCCTGTAATATTATTGAACATTAAATCAATCATATGAATATAGTAATGCTTCATGCTTCATGCTTCATGTGCTTCACAAAGGAAACTCATGTGCATGCTTCATGCTTTATATAATTGAGGAAGACATATACCATTCCACATGTATGCTTCATGCTACCATTCACTTGTATTCTTCATGCTTCATGTATTACATAGATAAAGAAAATATCATAAAACTATTGGAAAAATAAAATGGAAAGTAACAACTAAGTCTCACAAATAAAAATTTAAGGCATGCAAGTCTTATTAAAGATCATAAGGGCATTGAATTATTTGAGATTAGGAGACCATGAATCAGCCTTCCCAATAGAAAACTTAATATATATTTATCCTATTTCTAAACATGAATTTAAACCCAATAATTAGAAGAATGCAACTTTAAAAGTTAAAATTGCATGCTTAAAATAGTTAATAAACAGCTTCAAGAGACGTGCATGAAAAAAACAAAACCAATTGAAAGTTTAAGAATTTCCTTTTCCCCAAGCATATCTAAAAAGTTGGAAATAAATCAATTTAGGTTCTCTTGAATAGTGATTATATGAATTGGGTTGTGACTTTTCAAAGGTGAAAAGTTGTGACCCTTCGAATAGGAAATACTTTGAAAATTTTATAACAAAGAATGATGACCATGCATAGTTTAGATGTGTTGGAATATGGCTTCTAGTGTTGTCATTGATGGCAACCTAAGTCATTATTTTGGTCTGCAGATCAGGATTTGTTCATACCGACAGATAGTGTAAAGAACAAAGTGTTACCAAATTAGAGAATGAAGAACAGGGTATCTAGTCAGCATATTGATCTGTATGCTTCACTAGATTATCAAATTGAGTTGTGGGTCCCAAAGAAGAAAGTTAAGAATCTACATTATCTTATTGTTAAGTTTTGTGGTGTCGCTCTAATTGGTGTGTAAGTTAGGAAATCCAAAAGAATGTTTTTCATTCTATTAGCTCATAAAGGCTGACTTGATGTATGTAGCATGTCGTGGATGTATAAGGAGTAATTGTTTAAATGGTTCTTGAGTTGGAAATTTTGTTTTGGATCCTAGCTATGGTTTGGCTAATTTTTTGGGTATGCATCAAATATTAAATATGATCTGAGCTGACATTTGAAGAATATTTTTCTATTTTCTTAAAGCTAATTTGTAGCGATAAAATTCTTGTTAGCGGGTATATATATGAGATCAGTTGATTCATTATGTATGTATGGTTGTGAATTCAACATGTGCTAGTGTATATGTGAATATTAGAAGTTTAGTTGAGTGAATATTATATGAGCAGAAGAGGATTTTTGTGAAGTGAGTTAAGGCAGAGCAGAGCAAGTGCAAAATCAGATAGAAGGTCTAGAATGTGATATTTGAGCTTCACCAGAACTGAATCTGGGCATTTTTAGATGCTACTTTCTTAGTTAAACTTTCTATTGTTATCCAAGTATATTGTAAGGCAGTGAACCTTCTTGTTTTTGAGTAGTGAGCTCTAGGCAGTGTGCCTGAATGCATGTGCATTCACTTTTCTTCATACTTTTAACAGAGTATAAATTGCGGATTAATCTCCACAATGGTTTTTCCCCTAATAGGGTTTCCAAGTAAAAATCTTGGTGTTATGGTGTTCTCATTGTTTCTTTCATGTGCTTTCATATTTACTTAGTTTTTAATGTTATCACTGGTTTAGGATCTGAATTGAAAGTTGAATATTGTTGAACATTGATTCACCCCCCTCTCAATGTTACCTAAGTCCAACAATTGGTATCAGAGCTATATTCCTCTATAGAAGTTTAACAGCTTGAGGTATACAATGGACTCTAGTGGCCTTCAACAACAACTTGTGGTGGCACTTGATGATCTTGATCAGTCTAAAGCAAAAGTCCTAGAATTAAAAGAAAATCTTCAAGATGCTAAAAAAATCATTCAATCATTGAAGGATAAAATCAATGAGTCGAGAGAAAAGAGGAAGGAACTATGTGATCAGCTAAAGAAAAAATAAATTCAATGCTCAAAAGATGTTCACATGAACCAAATCCTAAAACAAATAACTAAAGAATGTGAGAAGCTTGCTAGAGACAATGCAACTCTAAAGCTTGAGATGGAATCTATGGTGATAAAGCTAACTCAAGAGATTGAAGAAAGAAAGAAGAATGAGGATAATTTGGTCCAATACTTAAAGCAGAAATCTGAAGAATGTAGTAGAGTTAATAGCAGATTCATTCAGCTAGATATTGAATTGCAACAATCTAGAAATAATGAACAAGAACTTGAATGACAGATAATTATTCTCAGTGATGAACTCACTACTGAAAATGAATTCAAGGAGAAGTTTAGGATGAGTGCTGCTAAGCTTGATGAGTTAACTAAAGGACAAAAGGCTGCAAATGACAAGTGAGGTCTTGGGTATGAGACAGGAGAAATCTCTAAAATTAAATATAAGGACTCCAGACAAAGAAATCAGATGAACAAAGGAAAAATCTATTCGGTAAGACAACCCAATGCGCAGAATTTTAATGTTAAGTTATTTTCTTGTAATGAATTTGGTGATTTGGCTTCTCAATGTAGAAGTAAATCAAATCCAAGCAATCCATCATTTTCCAGTCAGTGTTTTAGCTGTAAAAAGTTTGGTCATAAGTCAATTGAATGTAGAAGTATGTTTGTTAGTGCAAGGAATGTTAAATGCTACTCCTATGGAATATTTGGGACTATTGCTAATCAATATAGAACAAGAGGAAATTCATGGAATGAATGGTCTAGACAAAGAAATCTCATGTCTTACAATTGCAACAGATTTGGTCACATTGCTAGATTCTACAGGAATAGAAACATGGATAGAAGAGGTCTAGTATACAAAGGAAAAATTCCATAGAAAAATGATAAAGGAAAAGGAAAAGTGTATGTGGAAGACATAAGAGATCAGATGAAGAAAACATGGGTAAGGAAGAGTGAGTCTGACGAAGGAAGCAAGGCCACACCAGAACCTACTTCTAGTAATTCCTCCAGAAATTGATCTTAGGCCTTTGGCCTAGAGGGAGCTTTTCAAGAAAATATTTTATCCTCCTGTCAGATGTTGGCACCGGATTGCAAGAAAATGTTAGCAATTGTGCCAACAATTCACAAATGTATCTATGATTGCTTATCTAAGTTTTGAGGAGTAGAAGGTCTACAGTTAAATTATTCTTTTGTTGTCTAAGAAAATAGAATATCTGGAACTCTTACGGCAAAGCATTAAATGCGATAAAATGTTAGGTGTGTGAATTATAAAAGGGTATTTGGAACCCTCATTTGTCACCTTGCATTGAAGAAGAATAAAAGGAGAACCTCTATAGCAGAATCTCAAAGGAGTGAAGTCAATTTGGTGGAAAAATCATCAGTTATTTCGGATTTTCATAAAATTCTTACTTAATTTGGTGTTTGGTAAAATTGTTTAGTACAGAAAAGAAAATGAAGAAAATCAAAGGTATGGTGAATTTGGATTAATATAGCAATAAGAAGATCAAGGATATGAGGAATGAGTTTTCGATTAATAAATTGAAATGGCTTGAAGGCGTGAAACACAAAATTTTGGACATTTGGAGCGAATTTCCATACTTTGATAACACAGAAGTTGTTAGGTTCATCCTGAACAAATTAAATGATGACACTCTAACTCTGGATAAACCCTATCTCATCTCAAAAGAGGTAATTAAGAATCTAACTGGTCTATGCAATGTTAGGGATATACCAAAAATGAAGTCGATTCAGAACAAAGAGGTTGAAACCCTAACCAGAGTATCAGGGGATCAGAAGGCTTTGACAGTTTCAACAATCAAAGATCCAATAACAAGGTACATTGTGCATGGAATCTCATACAAAATATTTTTCAGGAATAGGGAAGGTGCAACTTTGACAGGAACATTTTACATTGCTCATAAAATGATAATGGAGGATAAAGACTTTGATCTATGTGGATTGATAAAATAGAACTGATGGAAAATGTGCAACTGACAAAGCAGGTTGATTACCCCTTTAGGTTCCATACATTGATCATATGTATTGCAATGTATTTTCTGAATTACTTGCCACAGATTGATAATGTTGCATGGAAAGAGAATGAACCAATTTGTAAAAAATAAATTGAACACTCTATTACTTTGGAAAATCTTGAACAAGAGTATGAAAATTTATTTGGGGAATTGCTAGGGAAGTTGGGAGGAACTAGCATTTCTATTCCGATAAAAGTACTTGAAGTTGGATCCTCTTCCAATGAGATGGAGAGGAAGAAGAAAAGAGCACAAGAGACTATTTATTTTACTCCTCTGGCACACAAGATTCCAAAAGTTGAAGAGAAAATTAAAGAGCAAGTAATTGTAGATATAACAAATGAAGAATTTGATGAGTGTGTACACTCCAAGGGATGATTCAGAATTAGTTAAACTAGATGTGTCAATGGCTAAAGGAAGCAAAGAAGAAGGTGTCTTATCCAAAGTAAAGATACTGCAGATCATTCAAGAGAAAGATGGGATGTAGAAAATTATTGGCATATGGCTTGATAGCCCCTCTTATGAGCAAGACCTGATCGAGAGAACACTAGTTACTTACTTTTTGAAAAATAACATTGATTTGGAGAACTTGCAGAATGTGTTTGCTAAGGAGATGATTGAGTGCATTAAGGAAGCCATGGTCTCTGAGTCCTTAGACCAAAAAGAGGAATAAATAATACTACATTTGAAGGAGAAATTTAGGATATCCCTTACCAAATTAAAAAGGAAAATGAAAGTGTTGAGACAATGCATATCTACAACAAATAACATCTTCAACTATTGTCTTTGTTGGCCACATGTAGTTGGGAAATATAAAGATAAGCTAGAGCAAATTGAGACTAAGTTGAACAGAATTAGTCAGGATTACAACATGTTTCTGGATCAAGATGGCGCAGTCAAGAAAAGGATTCAAGAGTTGCAGTCTAAGCATGCAAAAGTTCTTTTCACCAGAAACACCTTGTGGACACTTTTTGGAAGGTGAAAGATTTAACTGAATGTAGATTGTAGCATTTAATTGAGGTTATGAGGAAAGGAGAAAAATTAGAAGAAGCAATTACAATTCTAGAATATCTCATCTAGATCATCAATCGGACATCAAAGAACAATAGCTTGATCATAATAATTGGGATTACAGTGGAAGCTTGGAAGACATTTCTTCCAGAAATGAAAGATAAGTATAAGATAATTTTTTGACTCAACTAGCAGTTATATTTCTTCAAAATTTGATCCAATTTTTGAATTAGCAAAGGAGTGCAAGGAGTAATTTTTTTCATTGATGTCAAAGGGGGAGAGAGAGCAGTGAAACATGCCTTGTCACTAAGGGGAAGTTGTGGAGTTGTGTTATGAAATTTTGAACTTTGGCAGTGTAATCATATTGATTTCGCCACTTAGTCATTTTTCACTAAGTGTTGCCATCAATTCCAAAGGGGGAGATTGTTGGTATATGGCTTCTAGTGTTGTCATTGATCAGGATTTGTTCATACTAGAAAATAGTGTAAAGAATAGAGTGTTACCAGATTAGAGAATGAAGAATAGGGTATCCGGTTAGTATATTGATCTGTATGCTTTACCAGATTATCATTTTGAGTTGTGGGTCCCAGAGAAGGAATTTAAGCATCTATATTATCTTATTGTTAATTTTTTTGGTCTCACTCTAATTGGTTTGTAATTTAGGAAATCTGGAAAAATGTTTTTCAGTCTATTAGCTCATAACGGCCGACTCGATATATGTAGTGTGTTGCGAATGTATAAGGAGTATTTGTTTAAATTTTTCTTGTGTTGGAAAAAAAAATTGGGTCCTAGCTATGGTTTGGCTGACTTATGTGGGTACGCATCACATATTAAATATGATCTGAGCTGAAATTTGAAGAATATTTTTCTATTTTCTTAAAGTCGACTTGTAGCGATAAAATTCTTGTTAGCGGGTATATATATATGATAGGTTAATTTATTATGTATGTATGGTTGTGAATTCAACATGTGCTAGTGTGTATGTGAATATTAGAATTTTATTTGAGCAAATCTTATATGAGCAGAAGAGGTTTTTTGTGAAGTGAGTTAAGGCAGAGTAGAGTAAGTGTAGAATCAGACAGAAGGTCCAGAATCTTATATTTGAGCTTCATCGAAACTGAATCTAGGCATTTGTAGATGCTACTTTCTCATTTCAAAATTTTATTGTTATCCAAGTATATTGTAAGGCATTGAGCCTTCTTTTTTTTGAGCAGTGAGCTCTAGGCAGTGCGCCTGAATGCATGTGCATTCCCTTTTCTTCATAATTTTAACATAGTATAAATTGTGGATTAATCTCCACTGTTGTTTTTCCCCTAATAGGGTTTCCATGTAAAAATATTGGTGTTATGGTGTTCTCATTATTTCTTTCATGTGCTTGCATCTTTACTTAAGTTTTAATGTTGTAACTAGTTTAAGATCTAAATTGAAAGTTGAATATTGTTGAACATTGATTCACCCCCCTCTTAGTGTTCCCTGAGTCCAAGATGTTCCCACCTAGATGTATTGGTACTAATTATTTGGTCCCACAAAGAACAAAATAAAATGTAGCCTACCTTGTAAACTTACACTACATGCAATTGACCCATTTCTATCAATTAAATATGTTCACCATGGGCAAACAACTTGGATCTATCAAAACTGAGAGAGGTTATTATAGAGGGGACCTACATGATCCCATAGCCTTAGACGAAGTGTTTACAAGTTCCACAATTTCTGAGAAATCACTTTTCAAAGTTTGTTGCTCTATTGTACTTTGTTCTCCTAAGAGACTTCACTGGTAGAATGTTACTCATACTATTTCAGTGTGTTTGGGTGTGAAAGAGGACCCTTCATAGCATAAAACCACCCATATGGACATGTTGTAATAATTGTTTTGGTCGTATGATGAACAGAATAAAATTTATACCACTTTCCAACTTTACACTACATGTAACTGACCCATTTTCCATCAACTAAAATTTATTCACCACAGGTAAACAACTTGGAGCTATCAAAAACCAAGAGAGATTATTATAGAGGGGCCCTACATGATCCTATAGCCTCAAAAAGAGTGTTTACAAGTGCCACAGTCTCCAATTAATTATTCATAAAAGTTTGTTTCCTTTTTGCACTTTGGTCTCTTAAGAGACTTTTTCGATAGAATGTGTCTCAAACCGTTTCACTATGTTTGGGTGAAAAAGAGGACCTTGCCTAGCATAAACCCACCAATATGGACATGTTGGAATAAGCGGTTTGGTTGTATGACGAATAGAACAAAAGTTACATCACTTTCCAACTTTACACTACATGCAATTGACCCATTTTCCAACAACTAAAATCTATTCACCATGAGAAAATGACTTGGATCTATCATAAATTGAGAAGCTATTATAGAGGGGTGATGTAGAGAAAAAACACAAAACTCAACCAAGTTCACAAACTATATTACAAAAAACACTCTAAAAAATGATTATCTCAAAAATTGACAATAATTTGTGTCAATTTAAAAATCGATCATGATTGCACTCAGCAATGAACTCAAATTTGAAAAAAATAAAATATCTTTATTCAATTCAAAATTACATTACATGATACATTGCAAATTCTTCCTCACTCTTCGCCTTCCTCTACTTGTCTACACTATCACAGCCTCTGGTTCTCTACTGCTTGTTCACACAAACATATCAACATCTATCCTCCTTTCTATCTATTGTTGCTCTCTTTTCCTTACCACCCAATTTTTCTTCTATTCTAATCATAATCACTTACTTGGTGCAACCTGCCAATTTTGACTCTAATCATTGGGTTTCACTTTATTTGATCATCTCAACACAACCGCTCGCCACCCCTTTACTCAACTACTACTCTACTTAGCATTTTATATCTGTAGAGTGTTAAACTTATGCTACCTTTCACTTTCCATGAACTTCCCTCCTTATTTTCCAAACTCCCTCGCATTTAATTTGATCATTCACTCCTATTCGCTAAACCTCCATGTTACTACTTACATTGTAATTACCATGGGATTGTTGCACTACAAATAAGTTTCCATTTCTACATGGTCAAATTCCCTTCACACTGCCCTTCCTGTGAGCTCTCTTTTATGCCCATGGCCTCTTTGCTTTCACTATGTCATTAGCTTCATGATCCTTCCTTTTACCTCTTTTTTCTCCTTCCCATCTTTTGCACCTTCATTATCTTCTCACCAACGTGACTCTCCCTCTATCAAATTCACAAATTTTACCCATCATTCTAACTTTTAAAATCTCATCCACCCAATCCTCCTTAATGTTGTGCCTCTAGTTGGGAGTTTCACATATTTTCCTCTTCTTCACAATTCCTTTTTCTTCTTCCACCGCCAGCCTCTCTCGTTACCTTTAGCCACACCTTGTAAACTCTCTTCTTGTTTCATTTTAAAACCATAAAAAATGTTTTATCATTGGAAGTTGAGGCATCTCTCTCCAGTTAGCATGGATTTTCTTCTCCAAAACATCAAGATTTTAGTATTCCAAAAGTGTTTAGAAAAAATCACACCTTACAAGAGATGGGCTTATAATTTCCCTCCAAAGTGATATTCCAAAATTAAATCCATTAATTTAGACAACATAAAATATGAAAGAGAAATATGTGGATTATAAAATATACTTTCGATGTTGAAAACTAACTTTATAATAGCTCTACACCAGATACTTAGAATCTCATAAAAATCATAACATCAAAATTATCATTTGTTTTTTTCACAAGATTACACTATGGGATGCTTGTGCATCATACTCCTGGAGAAGAAAACATTCAAGATCTACTTGAATGGACGGTAGCAACTCCTTTTTTGGATTTCTTTAAGTCTCTGCATATTGTCTTCTTTGGAACAGTTACATGCTATAATCGAACCTCAATTCTCACAAAGATTCCATTTCATATGTTGTAATCTTCCCTCACACAACACTTTCTTCAAACTACCCTCTACCTAACAAATATTATGGAATATGCTTCCTCTACCCACCTTCTCTTAGTGGAGGAACTCTTCACCTTCTACCCAACTTTATCTTTGCTAGAGGATAATAGTTACAAACTCTCTTTTATGCCTACAACAAACTTTCTCTCACAACTCTCTTGTCCTGGTGCATACCTTGCACTCTCAAGATCTTCTAGCTCTAATACCAATTGATGCAGAGAAGTGTGGGGGTTCTCTAATCAATCACAATTCAACAATATTTTTCACTTGGAAACCCTAACTTGGTCTCTACCTCACAATTCCTTTATATTTCCTTGTAGCATTCCAAACAGTGAATTTTGACCATAACTTTCAAAGGAAAACTGTAAACCTACAATTGAATCATCATTATAGATACCCTTTAGGCTCTTTTTCAACATATTAAATTTTTTCATGGACTTGTTTTGTAACAACACCCTAAAAATAGACTACTACGTTGGAATTGGGTCAAATTAGCCCTATTTTCCAAAGTAACTATGAGAAATCCTTCCTCCAATCTATCAAACTTCATTCCATGACTTCAACCAGGTCACATGGGGTCTGAATCACTAACTTCTATCATTACAAACATTAACAAATTTATCAATCAATAAAACCTTATTTCTAACCACTACTCCTAAGCCTAATACATTGAGAAATTAGGCTAGGGCTTGCACAAACAAGGTCCTAACTCCATCCCTTGCATCTACAACCACTACCAAAATAAAAATCACCCTAACTACTCCCATTCCACCGATTTACAAGATTTCCACCAGTGGAATGGTCTTTTGTTCCATGTTTTTGCTCTCAAACCCTCAAACCTAGGGATTTTTGCCTAATTTTAGAGGTTTGCTTCTAACTTGCTCAAATCACAATAAAAATCAATACCAAAAAAACCAAAAGATGGTTAGTTCATGCCTCCAAAAATTCCAAAGTAGATTATGTCATTTGTAACCAAATATGGAGCCGTACAACTTGTTGTAAAAACAAAATTCAATGAAAACACACAAAAAATGAAGTTATTCGTATTGCTTGAGCACCAAAAATGTCTTCAGAACCCTACCTCGAGTTGTATAAGGAATATTTAAACATAAAAAAATAAAACCCAACCATTCACAACTACCTTTTGAATTTATGACTGTTCAACTTCCAACTACAAGCCAAAATTGCAAAGTTGCATTGCAACTTTTGCAACAATTATGAAAACTTGACAACTTTATGCATAATTAACCCCATGAGACTCGTTACTTTTAAAATGCTCTACATAGACCTTATTACAACCAAAACCATGACTAAACCACAAAAAACTAACATTAGACCAAATTTACAACATTTAAGTAGGTTCCCCTACACCAAGGGGCCCTACGTGACACCATAGCCTCAAACAAAGTGTTTCCAAGTGCCACAATTTCTGAGTAATCACTTGATGAAGTTTACTGCCCTTTTAAACTTTGGTCTCTTAAGAAACTTCATTGGTAGAATGTGGCTCAAACTATTTCGGTGTGGTTGAGTGTAAAAGAGGACATTTCCTAGCATAAACCCACCCATACAAATGTGTTGCAATAGTCGGTTTGGTCGTATGATGAAAAAACAAAAGTTACACCACTTTCCAACTTTACACTACATTTAATTGACCCATTTTCCATCAACTAAAATTTGTTCACCACGAGAAAATGACTTGGATCTATACAAAAATTGAGAGAGGTTATTTTAGAGGGGATATATGTGATCTTGTAGCCTTAGAAAAAAGTTTTTCCAAGTGCCATGGTTTTCGAGTAATCACTCGTTGAAGTTTTCTACTCTTTTTCACTTTGGTCTCTTAAGAGACTTTCACAGGTAGAATGTGGATCAAACTATTTCAGTGTGTTTGGGTGTGAAATATGACCTTTCCTAGCATAAACCCACCCATACAAACATGTTGGAATAGTTGTTTTGGTTGTATGACAAATAAAATGAAAGTTGCACCACTTTCTAAATTTACACTACATGCAATTGATCCATTTTCCATCAACTAAAATCTATTCACCACGGGTAAAAAATTTGAAGCTATCAAAAAATAAGAGAGGTTATTGTATAGGGGCCCTACGTGATCTCATAGCCTTAAAAAATGTTTTTCCAAGTGCCACGGTTTTTAAGTAATCTCTCATTGAAGTTTTCTACCCTTTTCCACTTTGGTCTCTTAAGAGACTTCATCAATAGAATGTGGCTCAGACCGTTTCAGTGTGTTTGGGTGTGAAAGATGACCTTACCTAGCATAAATCTACCTAGACATATATGTTGGAATAGATGGTTTAGTTGTATGATGAACTAAATAAAAGTTAGACCACTTTCCAACTTTACACTACATGCAACTAACACGTTTTCCATTAACTAAAATGTGTTCACCACGGGAAAACAACTTGGATCTATTAAAAACATAGAGATTCTATTATAGAGGGGCCCTACATGATCTTGTAGCCTTAGATAGAGTGTTTCCAAGTGCCATGGTTTCTAAGTAATCACTCGTCGAATTTTTCTACCCTTTTGCACTTTGGTCTCTTAAGAGACATTGCCGATAGAAAATGGCTCAGACCGTTTCAGTGTGTTTGGGTGTGAAATATGACCTTTCATAGCATAAAATCACCCATACAAATATGTTGGAATAGTAGGTTTAGTTGTATGATGAATAAAATGAATGTTACACCACTTCCAACTTTATATTACATTCAACTGACCTGTTTTCCATCAACTGAAATCTATTCACCACGGGAAAATGACTTGGATCTATCAAAAACCAAGAGAGGTTAATATAGAGGGGCCCTACATAATCTCATAGCCTTAGCCAAATTTTTTCCATGTGCTACTATTTATGAGTAATTTCTTGTGAAATTTTTCTACCCTTTTGCACTTTGGTCTCTTAAGAGACTTCACCAGTAGAATGTGGCTCAGACCATTTCAACATGTTTGGGTGCAAAAGATGACCTTTCCTCGCATAAACCCACCCATATGGACATGTTGGAATAGTCGGTTCAGTCATATGATGAACAAAGAAGAATCTACGCATGCACCTTCCTTAACTTCTCGAGAGCAAGAAGAATCTCTTCATTGAATAAATTATGTATCTCATTCAATTTGGTCTTCTTCTTTTTCAAGTGTTTTTAGAGCATACTAACCTCCTTTTCATTGATGGTAAAATCTTCTTGTCTTTTGATTCCTTTTCTACGTGATTAATTTTATTCTTTAGTTGTTTTGCTTCAATTTCAACACTTCCAAATATTGCCTTTTCATTTGCAACTATTGTTATCATCTTTGGAAGTGTCTTTTTTATTACAAAATACAACTATTTCTTTTAACAAGTTATTTATAGAACTTCTCTACCTTTATAGATAATACTTTAAAGTGTCCACCGCACTGATTCTCATTTTTTTCACTTACATTTCATATTGCTTCTTGTTTATCATCTATTTCCATTTGTATTTTCTCCATGAAAATCTTAAGTTCAAGAATCTTTGACTTCATTTGTTCATTTTTCAATCTTCCCATAAATATTGGAATGATTGCAAGATATTCCTAAAATGGAAAATGTGGTAGCATAGACAAGGAAATGAGTTGTTTGAAAAAATGCCTCAAAGAAATGTGGTCTCACCATGAGACCACATTTTTTTTAGGATTTTTTTCAAATATTTCAATACCTTGTCTTTTTTTTTGCTTACTACTTTGATATATTTTTTCCATGCATCCATAGTTTGGTTGAAAGCACATGTTTTAGGATTTTGTCCATAGCATCAAGGGGACATCGGAATGGGGTATGACATCTATCAAAACATAAAAGTGGGGATTTTCATGAGTGTTATGGTTTTAATTTCCTTAGTAGACACATGCAAAATGTGGATGCATAGAAAAGGAACATTAACTATTTGAAAAAATTCCTCAATGAGATATGTCCTCATGGACAATGTGGATGCATTGACAAGGTAGTGAGCATTGTAAGAAAAAATTCTTCAAAGAAATGGGGTCTCATGGTGATGTAAATCACCATGAGACCCCATTTCTTTGAGGTATTTTTTTCTTACAATGCTCATCACCATGAGACCCCATTTCTTTGAGGAATTTTTTCTTACAGTGCTCACTACCTTTTCAATGCATCCACATTGACAAGGTATTAAGCTAACTACCTTGCTAATGCTACCACATTGACAAGGTAGTGAGTTATTTGAAAAAATGCCTCAAAGAAATGGGATCTCATGATGATATACATCACCATGACACCTCATTTCTTTGAGAATTTTTTTCAAACAACTCACTACATTGTCAATGCTACCACATTGACAAGGTATTGAGCTAACTACCTTGCCAATGCTACCACATTGACAAGGTAGTGAGTTTTTTGAAAAAAATACCTCAAAGAAAGGGGGTCTCATGGTGATATACATCACCATGACACCCCATTTCTTTGAGGCAATTTTTCAAACAGCTCACCACCTTGTCATTGCTACCTTGTAGGAAAATTAATAAAATGAAAATATGAGAGTTTAGATTTTTAATGTAAAACAATGAATTTACACATTACTAAATATAGGATGTTAATTAAAATGGTATAAAATGTAAGAGGAAAGGACACAAACATACATTTTTTAAGAGATCAATCTATGAATGGTGATCCTAGACCTACACAAACACAAAGAACAAACAAATTATTAGTCCAATATGCAAGTTAGAAACACCATTCCCCATAAGATTCATTTGAAATGCAAAGAACAAGAAATAACATGAAGAACACAAATAAAAGCTATCAAATCCTATTCAATGCAAACAAACTCTCAATCCCATGGGGGAATTGGTGTTATTTTTATGTGGAAAATAGCTCTTTCCCAATTCCTTGCAATCTTGATGATCAATGGTGAAGATTTGATGCTCCTTGATGAAATTTCTCCATAACCTAACTATGAAATGATAAAAACTTATAAAAATGGATGAAGATGGACGAAGATTGCTCAAAACAACAAAGATGATAACTTTGCATAAGTTGTGGATCCAAAATCAATAAGAGAGCCTTCTATTTATAGAAGAGAATGATGGAGGAATAGGAAGCAGGGATTAATGTGGGATCAAACACCAACCAATAGCATAATGCCACTTGTCAACATGTGAGTGGACAAAGGTGGAGCACATTTTGATAAATGTGCACATTAATGCAATTAGGTGGAAATTCAAAATTGGAGAAGTGACAAGTTGGAGGGAGAGGAAAAATGAATTAAATTCCACTTGGCTCAAGAAAAGGATGTGTAAGAGGCCTTTAATGCCTTGTTGGATGGACAAGTAATTTTGGGGGGAGATTTTAAATTTGAAGAATATTCCATCCTTTGATGCCTTATTGAATGAAATGGAGGAATTTATAAATCAATTAAATTGATTTTCATGAGCAAGTTACAAAAGCTAGAGGAATTGAGTGGTTAGGATTTAGCATTAATCATGATTTGATTAATTTAAATAGAGATTAGATAATTTGACATTTTGATTTAGATTTTAGGATTTAAATAAATCACGATGAGAGGAATAATGATTTTAGAATTAATTAAATAAAGTTTGATTTATTTTATTAAAAGGGATGATGTTAGATTTGATTCAAATAAAGATTGATTTATTTAATTTAAAGGGATGAACTTAGAGATTAATTAAAGAAAATTTATTTATTTGATAAAAGAGATGACTTTAGAAACTAATTAAATAAAATTGATTTATTTAATTAAAGAGGAGAATATGATGATTTAATCAAACAAAATGATTTATTTAATTAAAATAAGAAATATGATGCATTTAATCAAATAAGGGTTATTTGATTAAATGTTTAGTAAAGGAGATGATTCAGGATGAACTGGAGTTAGTAAATCAAGATTAGGTGTATAGGGTCAATCAGTATGTTTTTCATGTCTACACAATCAAACTAATTTTTTAAAGGATGTATTGATAGTGGTTAGTCATTGAGTAAAAATATTCATTCTCACAAAGGTGTGCCAAAATCAATAGGATGAATGATAGAATGAGGTGATGAATAAAAAATAAATTATTGAAAATGTTGATGTTGGAAATGAGAAAAATAAATGAATCTATAAACTAGAATCAAAATACTTCCAACATCACATCAATTAAGTTTTTCCTACATGAATACAAATGTAGAAACATAATACTAAACTATGAAAAAACCAAACATAAGCATTCAAAAGAAAAATAACTCCATTGTTTCCTATCATCAAGATCTTGAATTACACATTTGATGCTCTTAGATTTTTATAAGCACAAATATATCAAGAAGCTATGATGAACATATAATTTTTTTGTGATTAAAATTGGATATATGCCTCATGGTGAGAAGAGAGAGGGATTATATAGATGTCCTCATAGGATAAATTTAGGTTATGGGAGAAATGTGGGATTAAAAGAGCGAAATGGAGAAATGGATATTTATCCCATATTGCTTGATTTGGTGTAATTGATGGGAATGAAAGAAATAAAAGGAAGAGTTTATGATATGATGAAGGTTTAGGAATTTTAAATAAAAGTGGATTTGTGAATTAGATGAATGATTTAATTAAATGGATTTATATATGAAAATGAAAACGATTTAGTGAAATATGCAATGGATAAAGATTTATATAAATTAATGTATGGATATTTTAATGATTATGTAAATAGAGTGTGCATGAAATGGATAGATGAATAACGGATAACTAATTATGCAAATGGATAAATGATTATAATATTTTAATGATTTAAGTGAATTAATGAATAAATAGAAGAAAGTATTAAATGAATTAATTAAATATATAATAATATCCATTTAATTAATAAAAGAATAATAGGATGATTATGAGTATAACTTTTAAGTTTCTACATTTTTCCCCTCTTTGAGACAATGCAGTCTATCATGTTGTTTCAAAGAAAAAGAATTGATTAATTGATACATGCTCTAGGGATATCCTAGTAAGGATGGTGATAAGGATAATATTCCCCTCGAGATATTGATCAAAAAAGTTGTGATAAGATTAATCTCTTGATAGATCATGAGGAGAAGATATAATGATTGATATTGCATGAGTGATTAAGCAGAGATGCACATTTGACAAAAATTCACAACTGATAGGTGTAACTAAACAATTGATGGAAATGCTCGGTATAGGCATGTTGATAAGCTTATTAAGTTTATTGAGATTGATGGTAGTGAAAAATAATGATTGATTAACAGATTGAGTGATTAGGGAGCATTGGATTCCCATGCTAAATGCAAGTTGATTGATTTGATATTTAAATTAAAGGACCGATATCAGTTGGATAAAGCGATTAATTACTCTTCGAGATAAGGAGCATGATGAAAAATGAAATGATGAAGGAAATGGATGATGGAAGAAATGATGGATGAAAAGGGATATGAAGGAAATAAAGGTGATGAAACTTCTTATGCTTTACATAGTGCTTTATCATCATAGAGCTTATTATGTTGCAAATTAGTATAAGCATCTAGATAACATGAACGTCTCGACAACTTGAATACTATTTGTGTTTCGATTTAGCAATGAAGTATAAGCATCTAGGTATAGGACCTTAGATGACCTGAATACTTATTGCATGGAAGACACTATCAGACAAGGAATACTCTCATCCACACTAGACTCATAGGTCATCAATGATTTTAGACAACCATGTCTTAAGATGAGTCATCCTGTGAATAAGAAACAATACACAAACAACAAACAAGTGAACATGCCCCATCCTCACCTCTCTATTCCAAGACATCCTTGGGAAGCTAAAAGACATGCCACCAAAGATAAAATCATAAAGGGACCAACAAACAAATAGGCATCATGCTTCAATGTAGAACTATTTTTTGTCACAGTTTATGCATTTGGTTGGATTTGAAAGATGGATTGATAGGTATGTTGCAATGTCTACCTGCTTGTCAATCTTGGTGTGTTTTGATTTTCTTAAAGTTCAAGTCGTGTGGCAATATGAAAGTATCACTATTTTGGAATCTTTTGAAGTTATGCGATATTTTTGGGAATATTTGATTTTTTTGGATTTTTGGAATTTTGATTTTTTGGATTTTTGGTTATTTTATTTTTTTTGGATTTTGGATTTTTTTTGGTTAATTTGGTTTTTTTTTAATTTTTGGAATATTTGATTTTTTTGGATTTTTGGAATATTTGATTTTTTTTGGATTTTTGGAATATTTGATTTTGTTGGTGTAATTAAATGTGTTGTACCTTGTCCTAGCTCATGATTACACCTTAGTTAAGTTTACTTAGGGACCACATAGGAGGTTGTTGGAGATTTTCCACTTTTGGTGGACTTGACATGTCATTACTTTATCACTTCCACCTTTTGTGGACACACCATGTGATTATCTCTCCGCCTTTTGTGGGAGATCCACCTTTTGTAGTGATTATCACATTATCTCTTTCCCACTTTAGGTGGACTGATAGCTTTTCATAGTTGTCTCATGTCATAAGATTACGACACTTGTCATAATCTTATGCCCTTCTATGTTCTCACCTTGGCTATATAATGAAGGGGTCTCCTATGTACTTTTGTTAGGCTCATTCCATCATATTTGCATTATTGGTAGAATACAGTTTATTCTTGTAATCTTATTTCTATCTCTCTTATGTTTGTGCTTTCTATTAGGCCTCTAGATCTTGGGTGGATACCTTCATAGCCAATTCTTATAGTTTTTTTTGGATTTTTTGAAGTTCTATTATAGAATGAGATGAATTGTAAGTGAGAAGATAGACATAGAGGATAGTCCCTCTAACCGTGAGATGCTAAGTATCCCAACCCATAGCTAAGGTCGAGGAAATTCCCTAGTGAGGGATAGGACCAACTAAGTATGTATGGAGAATTGAGCAAGTGAGGGGAATGCTAAGCAATTCACAAGCCATGGTGAATGTGAAAAAGTTATTATGAAGTGGAGGGTGAATAGAAATGGGATGGAAAGATCAAGTGGAGCTCTAAAGGAAAGAGGAGAAAAGCCTCTACACATGGCGTCGATTTCTCTATTTTCACCATGGTACTTGCTCAAGGTGCCAACGAAGTGGTTTTCACCATTAAACGAATTGATTTCTCTTTCCTTTTTTTATTTTTTTTTATTTTTTTAGGATTGTTTTCCTTTTTTTTCATATTTTTTCAGGACCTTTTTTCCATTTTTTGTATTTTTTTAGGACCTTTAAAGAGTGTACTCTCTAAAGTAGTCAAGAATAAAACCTACGAATATGCATATTGTTGATGGGATCATTGAGCAATTCACCTTCTAGACTAGATAGCTAGTATGCCCCTAATCCATACACAACAGTGATAATGTATGGACCCAACCAATTAGGCTCAAATTTACCCTTCTTTTCTCTGCCTTATTGATTGAGATGATTTTCATGAAGGAAATGATCCCTAATCTCGAATGCACGTGGTTTCAATTTATGGTTATAACTTTAGCACATCTGCTGCTAGTATGCTCTAAGATGATTAAAAGTAATTTTTCTTCATTCATCTAATAGTTCTAATTCCTGCAAATGGGAAACTCGATAGTCTTCAAATCACTTATTTGATCGCACAAGGATACTCACAAAGAAGGAAACTCGACCTTGATGGGAAAGATGGCTTTAGATCCATAGAAAAGAGAATATGGGGTAGTGCTTATGGGAGTGCAGACACCCATGTGGTAAGCCCACAAGGTGGGATTCAGTTGAACATGCCAATCTTGACTAGCTTCATTGACTATCTTTTTAAGAATTTTGAGAATGGTATTGTTAGAGGTCTCAGCCTGTCCATTACCTTAGGGTAGTAAGGTGTGGAAAAATGATGTTATATATGGAATTTCTTATAGATTTCATGGGCATCCTGATTTTTTAATAGACAGTCATTATTTACGATAATTGATAAAGGAACACCATAACAACAAATGATATAGTTCAGTATGAAAGTGGCTATTTGTTTTCTAGTGATGTGGGTGAGGGGAACAACTTCAATCCATTTCATGAAGTAGTATGTAGCAATTAGAATTAACTTATGACCATTGGATGAAAGTGGATGAATATTTTCCCATTAGATCGAGTCCCCACTGATAAAAGGCCCACAGTGTAGAAAGCGGTTGCAATTCTTGTGCAAGAGCATGTATCAAGTCTACATGTTTTTGACACTACTTGCATTTTTTAACATATTGATAAGCATCTTTTTCCATTGTAGACCAATAATAGCCCATATGCAAGAGTTTCTCGGCTAAGGTAGGACCACTAGAATGTACCCCTACCCCACATATACCTTCATGTATTTTTTGTAAAGTAGTTTTGACCTCATCATGCTCAAGACATCAGATTAAAGTACCATCGAGACCTCGGCGGTATAGGCTATCAACTAAGATTACATAATGGGAAGCTTGATGAATAAAGGTTTTACAAGATTTATTGGATAATTTTGATGGTAAGATCTTATCACATATATAGGTATAAATATCCACATACCATTGAGAATAAGTTCCAACAATAAGATAGATCATTTTAGATTATGGTACATTATAAGTAGGTTCCAAAGGAGGCTCTACCAAGAACTCATAGTAGGTGGCATTACTTGGAATTTCCACAAGTGAACCAATTGTTGCCATTGCATCAACAACTCTATGACTATCTCAATGGATTTTCTCAAAGGAAATTGATGTGAAATAGGCCTTGAAATCATCCACCTTTCTTTTGTAAGGCATCAATTTTTCATCTTTTGTTTTATAGTCATCATTAACTTGTCTAATCACTAGCTAAGAGTCACCAAGGACATGCAACTATAGGATTTTCCATTGCATAGCCATATGGAGCCCAGAAAGTAGTGCCTCATATTCTGCAATATTGTTGGTACATGGAAACTATATCTGATGGGATTTAGGTATACAATCCCCTTGTGGGGTGACAAAGAGAATGGCAGCACCAGAACCACTTTGTGTGAAGGAACCATCAAAATATAAAGTTCAAAGATGTGTAGATTCCATGTTGAATATTGATTCATCAGGAAACTATATAATAAGAGGATGATCATCTATCATAGGAGCATCAATGAGTTGATCTGCTATAGCTTGTCCCTTGATTTCTTTTATTTCCATGTACTTAATATAAAACTCACTAAGAATCATAACCATTTAGCCAAACATCCTGTGAGTGCTACTTTGTTCAGGAGGTACTTAAGAGGATCAATTTTTGTGATGAGCTTTGTTTGGTGTGTAAACATGTAATGTCACAACTTTTGTGAGGAAAAAACTATGACAAGAAACAATCTTTCGATAGGACTATAATTGAGCTCATATCCCACTAGAGTACAACTAATGTAATAGATTGCACATTCCTTTCCTTCAAGGTCATGCAGTACCAAAAGTGTCCGCCAGTGTTGTGGTGGTTATGGATAAATAAAGGAGTAAAGTATTTTCATTTTTAGGAGGTACTAAGACTGGTGGTGTCATTAGATATTCTTTGATTTTTTGAAAATCTTGTTCACACTTTTCATCCCATCTGAATGGAACTTCCTTGCATAATAGGTGTTGAAATGGTTGACATTTATTTGCAAGTTGTGCTATAAAATGATGGATAGATTGAATTTTTCCTTACAATGATCACATCTGACTGATATTCTTAGGCGGAGGCATTTCAAGTATAGCCTTTACTTTTGGAGGATCAACTTCAAATTCCTTTAGATGAGACAATGTATCCAAGGAGTTTCCCACGGGTTACCTCGAAGACAAATTTCTTTGGATTCAACTAGACCTTGTATTGTTCTAATCTTGTGAAATTTTTTTCCATGATCTTTATATGTCCAGCTCTGGTGTAGGGATTTCCCAAAAAATCATCTACATAGTCTTCCAAATAGGTATGCATCATGTCATGAAAGATAGTTGTCATTGCATGCTGGTATGTAGCTTCAGTGTTATTCAACCTGAAGGGCATGACATTCCAACAAAAGGTTCCCTGAGGATAAGTGAATGTTGTCTTAATTTGATCTTCATGAGAAATTTTAATTTGATTGTAGCCTGAGAAACCATCCATGAGGGATAACATTTTGTGCCCTGCTGTCAAATCCACTATCATGTCAATGTTTGGAAGTGGGAAGTCATCTTTAGGACAAGCTTTGTTTAAATATGTAAAATATGTGCAAATGAGAACACTCCCATAAAAATGGTACTAAGTTTGAAATCCACTAAGCAAAGTCAACATCTCTTATAAATCCCACATCTAGCAACTTTTGTAATTCAACTTTTACCAATAGGGCGACATGCGGGTGCATTTTTCTCAACTTTTTCTTATCAGGTTTTCCCCTAGTGGCAAAGACAAGTAATGCATTACTAATTTGATTCAAGTCCTGACATGTCTACACAGGACCACGCAAAGTTGACTTGTCTTTTCTTGTAAAATTGTATATGCTCTATTCTCTCTCCAAGTGTTAATGATTCTGCTAGATGTTTTTCTTCTATGCCCAAATTTGTTGGTATTGTCTTCTCCACCAACATAGATGAATTTTCATGATATAGTGCTAGTGGAAGTGTGTCAATACTTCCATCCTCAGGAACCTCAGAGAGGTTTTCACCCTTGGATGCATCCTTTATTTTTACTTTTTTTGAGTCTAATAGTGCCATAGAGCAGTTTTCACCAGAAGGCCTATTTATATTATCGATACTTTTACTATTGAAAGGCTTGGCACCTTCTCTGAAGTAAGCTGCACTATTGAGTTATATGATGAAACCTACCTTATGATCTCTAAGAGGTGTGTCTTCTTGTGCTCCTATAAATTTTATGATTGCCTCATCATTTTGAAACACATCTAGCTATGTCGGTCCCTTTTGATCTAAATCAATGAGTTGGGGGTGAATCAGGTGTAAAGGGCCATGATTTGAGTCAAGATTTCAAATGGATTCAAGGGTAAAAATGTAATGTTCAGGTTCAAAGACATTATCATTGTCATAAATTTCAATGAATTCATCGATGACACTTTCCTTATCTATCTGTGTAGCATTATAGGTCTCTACTTCCTTACTTGAAGTACACACGGTACTCACGGTCTTAATTTTTGCGTGTCATATCCTAAACTGGGGAATTTTTGTGTACGAGTAGGTTGTATTGGTTCCAAATTACCTTGTTTCTATAAAACAAAAGGACTTTTACCATCACATCCCATTTATTTCATAAGATCCAATCCTTTTTCGTACTATTCAACAAGTATCTTTATCTCTAGTTTTTTAGTTTATTCTTTTTTCATATCCTCATCTTTATATAGCCATCTCAGGAGATCAAATTCTTCCATTTCATTATAAAGGGCTCCCTATTTTTTGAAAGTAGTTGATTTACAAACCAATGTAGTATTAGTATCTAATGTGGTGTTAGGCATTTGTGGCTTGCCATAGGTGTGAGGAGATAAAGGTAGCTTTCCAATGCAAAGAGCATGATTTAGGGTATATTCCCGTACTCCTTGTTCTTTCACTTGTATTTTGATCTCAACTTCATTGGATTTTGAGGTGGACACTTTTAAGGACTTGGAATCAAAATATTCTTGAGAAGGAAGTGCTTCATGATTGTTGGGGATTATGATTTTAGTTTTAGGGCTTAGATTATTGCAATACATAAAAGGGTCTAGATCTCCTAGTACTATGATTTAAACACCATTGTGTGGGAATTTAATGCACTAGTGGTATGTAGAAGGTACCGCTTACATTGCATGAATCCATGGTCTTCCACGGAGGATGTTATAGGTCAAAGGGGGATCAAGGGCTTGGAAAACCACATCCTTTGTCATAGGCACAACCTTGATTGGTAAAGTAATTGATGCTTTATTTGAGCATTCCTCTTCATCATATGCCTTTATGGTAATATTTTTCTTTGGATCAACTCCACTTTCAAAGAACCCTACTTCTATGATCATTTTTTTAGTACAAATATTAATACCTTCTGCTCCATCTATCAGAACTCGCTTTATCTTGACTTTATGGAAAATGACTTCAATGTGTAAGGGTGTGTTATGTGGTTGTTATATGGAAAAATCACCATTCTCACTAAAAGTGAGAGTGTGAGGAGAGGTGATGTGTTCCACCATATCTTGGAATTGATCTACATGCAATTATGTAGGCATTGTAGCATTAGCAAGTGCTTTATCTAGGATAGCTTTATGCTTAGGAGATAGGTGTAGCAGCTCAAGTATGGAAATTTGTGCAAGAATTTTACCTAAATGATCTATGAGATTGTATTGTGAAACTAGTGCAGTGGGTTTTGAATTAGGACCTATAAGGGTAACTGTGCCTCTATGGGTAGTAACATTGCAATTAGATTCTTTACCTTTTATAATGAAAGTGTTCACATGATTATCAACCTCACTAATGTTAGTTATGATATAGTCATACTTAGTAGTAGTATAGTTTACACCATCATTAGATTCATGGGCCTTTCCTTTATCCTTTTTATGCTTAAGGAAAGAGTTTTAAACATCCCACAATCAGAGTTATTAGGAGTGTGTCCATCAAATGCTATCTTACTATCATCAATAAGGTCTTCTGTCACATGTCAAAGTTTATTGCAACTATTAACCTTATGTCCTTTGTGTCTATGATAGTCGCAGAAGTGATCGTCATTCCACCATGGGGGTTTGACTTGTGGATTATATTCTCTCATCTTAGGTAGCATTATAAGATCATTTTCAAGGATTTCTTTTAATGTGGATTTAAGTGATTGTCCCAATGGTGTAAAATTTCATTTAGGGAAGCTTCTTTGTTTTTGTTTTCCTTTGTTTGAAGATGAACCTTTAAGGTTGTAGATAGGTGATGATGTTTTAGTCATTTTTGCATCAAAAAATCTGTCATTGACCACATTCTTGTTCTTGACCCAAAAAGATGTCTTGTTTCTTGAGCCTGATTTTTGATCTTTGTCATTATTAATTTTAATAATTCCATCATCGATGAGAGTTTGTTTGATTTGAAATCCAATTTCTATGACTTCATCAAAGGAATCCAAGCATTTGAGGTGAAGTTCCTTTCCAATTTCCTTATTCAAATTTTGACAAAAGAGGTCAACCAATTCTTTTTCTAGAATGAACATTATAAGGTACTCATTTTTTCAAATGTCTCCATCTTTGTAAAAATGACACAAAAGGTTCTCCTTGTTTTTGTTTGGTATTAAAAAGGTTTTTCATGGTCACTTCAAGTTCACAGTTGTAACTATAATGTGAGACAAATTTATTGGCCAATTCTTGAAAATATTTGATGGTTGAGGGTAATCGTGAAAACCATTTGATAGCTTCTCCTCCCAAACTACAAGGGAATAATCTCATAAGATGTGTCTCATCAACTGTGAATTCTAAGGTAGCAATGCAAAATTATCTTTAGTGATCTTTAGGATCTCCTTTTCCCCTATATTTATCATGTCTTGGTATGTCCTAGTGACTGGAAAAAGGTAGCATAGGTATGTTGGGATTGAAAGGATAAGGACATATATCTTCAATGGAAAACTTTTGGGATGATGTTTAATTGTTCTTAAGAGTATCCAATTCTTGTCTCAATGCTCTAATCTCATCCAAAATAGGATTATTTGTAGGTGCAGGTCTTGATGTCTACGAAGATCTCTTGTAACTAGGTTGTAAATAAAAAGGTTTGTGATCTTTGATTCTATCATCATTTTTCCTTTTGGTATGCTTAGATTCACAAGATTCATGTTTGTAATTCATTGTGAGTAATGATATGTCAAAATTAGGAGGCGGTTTGATTCCTTCATTAGCAAGGGCCTCGAAGTATTTTTTTAGATTACATTTGACCACCTATGTAATTAGTTTAGTGAATCTATGATCATGAAGTGCTTCTTCTATATGGGATTGGGTTACTTCTTCGCTATCAGTTTCATTTGTTTCACTAGTTACAACGCTAATGTGATGTTCCCCATAAAATTTATTTCCCAAAGGGTTCCCTTCCTCTTGAAACATTCTTATTCTTGTTTTAGGAGTCATTGGAGATTGTTCTGATCTTCAACCTAGGACTAGACAATGTGTGAGACACAATATTAGGATGTGATGCAAACTGATATGACTCTAACATAAGATATGGGAATGGAATGGTATAATATGAAAATATTGATATGATAAAATACAAGAACTCAAGGCAAATCAAGGTCTGAAGCTAATTATGAAGCGAGGCTTTACTTGTGCTATGATGGATAGACACAAGGACAAGTGATCAAGAGAGGGAATGCTAAAAAAGGAGATGATGAAATCTAGGAAGATTTCCCTACTCAAAGATTATGGTATATTCCCTAACTCAAGGATGATGAACCTCAAGTGATAAGGGTGATTAGTAGCCAATTTTTGATTCAAGACCTAAGGAGAGTAACCTAAGTGCAAGCTAAAAGTTTTGTTTGACCAACAATGGATATGCAAGGACTGAGGTCATGGTTGGAATATGCAACGACTGGGTGGAATGATCTAGATATGTAAGGACTGAATGATTAGAACTAAAGAATGATGCCCCAAGAGATTTAAATGATAGGCTCATTTTGGATATGTAATTTTGATTCATTCCTCAAAGAGTGTTCATAAAATTTTCTTAGCAATATGTCCTGGTTGCGGTATTTCTTCAAGATGCATTTTCTAATAGACCTAGAGTTATGATGTCTATGTTTGAAAAAGCAAAAAATTGATCTTCTCTTAGGGATTTTGGTTTTGCAAGAGATCATGTGGACGTTTATGTTGTTTAACTTTTTGAGAAGGATTTTGAGATTTGCAAGGTTGAAATGTTATAGATTCTAGGTTTGATGTTTGGTTGAGATTTTTTTTAAACACATGCAAAACATGATAGACAAAATGTTTTGGGTGACTCTGACACAAAATCAGAGTAAAATTCTGAATGGGGGCCTAGATTAGCCCCAAAAAATTTCACTGGTCTCAAAAAATTTAAAAACAATTGTAAGCATGCACAACCTAGGCTAGAAAATAGATACTACTTATTGAATCCCTACTTGGATTTCTCCATATACTAAAAAAAAGTGGACAACTAGATATCTTGGTGCCACTAGCTCCCCCTTACATGGCACAGGAACACCAAAATCTCTTACCTCAAAGATCTAAAGATCTTATTAACCAAGGGATTTCTATCTCCACAATGAATAGTAATTGTAGGATGGCTTCAAAGGTCTGACCTCCTGCACCAACAAGAAAAAAGGTTTTTTGCCTCTACAACAAGTGGTTTTTAATCAATGCTTCAGGATATAATAGTGCCTATACATGTGGTGGTTCACTCAATTAAGAGGCCTCCTAGCCCTTAGAAAGATCTAAGGGTTTAGATGCATCTCAAGGATACTGGGGGAGACTTTCGCCAATATAGGACATCCACACTAGGCGATTGATGACTTTCATCATAACCACATTATTTATATAGCGGACCAAAATAAAACTATCGCTTGCATCATTCCCTCTCATAAGTCAGGAGGTGATGGGTCTAGATTCTGATCATCGAGTTTGTAGAAGGTGAGAGCATACACCTACCACCTTACAAGAAAAAAATAGTGATTAATTAACCCCCTAGTAATCTATGTGCAAATAGACATTTGAAAATGATATCTAATCAATAAAAGCCCTACAAAGCCACCCTTAGTAGTTTGAATTTCCAATCTTCAAAAAACAAACATAAAGTTTTAATTTCCAATATTTAGCATGCAAACCATTAATTATTGCTTGATTAGGAATTTATCCAACTATTAAAATCGCATCCCAATCTTCATTCAGAATCCCAAACCAAACTACAGTCAGAAGTAAATGACAAAGTTTCTCATTATGATTTTACAACCAAACACTAATATTCAAAATATCTATTATGCACAGATAGTAAATATCTCCATTTATATTTTTAAGCACACAACACCAAAAACAAAATCATGTGACCTCCATAAAACACAACATAAGAAAACAAATCCCAAGCATCAAATGTTGAACTTAGCAAAACCATATTCGTTGCACAAGAAGAAAAAAGAAGTGACATGTATGGAATTTGAACTATCAAATATAGAAAATCACATCCACAGTCCTTTGTTCTCATGTTAGCACTAGAAATTGCAAGTGATTAAACGATGGATGTGAAAGTTGTAGCACGTTCAGAAAGAGCTCAAAGACAAAGAGCCAAATCCAAGCATAGCACCAAAAATACCAACAATCCTCAAGAGCACAAGAAAAAGGAACCTCAACATACCCAAGACCACAAGAAAAATGGGGCTTAACATTCCTAAGAACATAAGAAGAAATAAGCATAGTAGGGCCAATCCTCACATCTTCAATAGTTTCCCAGCTCCAAATTGCAAAAACCCTCACCAAAAGAGGCCCAATAGGTAATAGAAGCTTCCACACAAGAAAAAAAATCTTTGTAGCATGATAATAGAAGAAGTTAAGAGATTTTCTAAAAATACTCCTAAGGTAAATGCCACAAAGGCGAGAAATGAATTCTCCTAAGTTTACTAAGATGTCTCAATAAATAATTTTCTAGATATTGAGGAAGATGTTACACCTATGCTACCTTAAGAAATAATTCACTCTCCCACACATTCATTGTCATCCTCAAACAATAAGCCAACAACTTAATGATATTCTTGAAGCCATCTAAAAAAAATCTAAGGCATTCCAAAGAAACCGCCACCACCACTAAAGAGATAGCCAAAATGTGAGACATTGCCAAGAATAAAATTTTAAAACATTTTAACGAAATACATAAAAAAAACAACACCTAGAGCTAGACGTGGCTATAATATAGAGGAAAAAAAACATCACCAAAAAAGATGAAAGTTGACAGAATGCTTCACACCTTCATCCCTAAAGCCATGATACACCAAAAACTTCCTCTGCAAAATTATTCAATGAAAATGTCATTTTCGCCAAAAATAGACTCCACATCTAAATCATAACTGAAAATCACTCGATACAATATTTTGAACAGAGCTTAATCGAAGAAACTAATATATCAAACAATATATATTCTATGCAATATTATGAACAGAGCTTAATACAAGAAACTAATATATTTGATGCAATATTCTGAAACAATATTTTGAACAAGGTAGCATAGACAAGGTAGTGAGCACTGAAAAGATCACTACAATGCCAATGTAGAACAACTGAAAGCAACCTTGCATGAACTCTGTAAAATGTGTGCAATCATCACTAATGTAAAAGTGGTACTCCCTTGATACTTTCTTGTTATCCTATGTACTATCAATTGCATGGGTGAATGCTATGTGCAAAAATATAGAACCCTATGTGGAGTTGTAATATTTTGATTGCACCTCACGTTGTGGATGTAGAGAGTAGTTCTTTGCAAATTCAACCTCTAAAACAATGCTACCGACTGGAAAGGAGTCCTTGCATAACTTGAATTCCAAGTCCAACCATTGAGCTCTATGGGTATGCCTTGCATCCTCATACACTATACTATCACAAAATGTAGACATAAACTGATACGCTAGAATACTTTGAATAACCAAATCACACTTTTTGCTTGATTACCATATTTTGTATTGCAGGCCACTATTTTATACTTGCTGAAATCTACTAGTTCCTTTCCAACCATATGTGAACTTTCCATATGTTCTCATATTGGCATATGTTGCAAGCCACCACAATGTTGACATGTTCCATCTAAGCATAATTTCTTGTAGAATATTTCGCCTTCCTCTCTTTCACATAAATTTTTTAATAAAAATTCTCTTGAAGATGTTGGTGAGGCATGTATGCCACAATCCTACAAAATATTATTAGTATGCAAATCTAAACATATAGAACAATAAACATCAAAATGGTTAGAAAATTCAATATGTAATCTACAACAAAAAGTAGTGTGTGTATGATTTATCTTGACATAAAAAGGTTTAAGCATTTCAAAATATCTTTGAAAATTTTTAATTTGAGGATAATCCTCCAGAAATTTATGAAAACCTTCTTGTTCAATTTCCGCACACATGCCCCACCAAAGGCGGGGACCCTCTTTTTGCTTGTTTCAATTGATCTCTTCTCCTTTAGGGTTTGGTTTCTTAAAGTTTTGGTTTTGCTTCACCCTACTATTCAGTGTCTTATCTACACCTGAGATGTCTTTTGCAACACTATGATCACAGTCTAACTCCTTGAGGTCTGCCTGAACTTGAAATTTCACCTAGGGTCTAAACTGACTAAGTCGGGGAGAGGTCCAGAAAATCCGAGCTCCCTAGGCTTTCCCGAGGTTCAGTTCGTTCAGAGATTCTGGCCTACCTTGGATTTTCCGGCTTGAGCTCATTTCAGAGAATCCGAGATCCCTCGAATTCCCCGAACTCTAATCCGTCCAGAAATTTCGCCTCCCCTCAGATTTTCCGAATCTCTCTCATAGTCATATTTTCGAGCTGTTGTGTCTTTGTCAACCTCCAGTCCCAACTTGCCTGAGAGACCTTAATGCTTGAGTTGGTCTATTGCACTTAATCACTAAGGTTCTCAAGATTAATTTATTTTCTCATTTTTGTTGTTGCTATTTTGGGCAAGTGGAATTTTCAGCCATTCTGATCGTTCTCATTTTGCACAAGTGCGAGAAAGCTGGTTTACATATACATATGTGCATTTCAAGGTCTTTTGTTTACGCTTCACTTCTCTGGTTTCCAGTTTGGCCTCCCCTTGGATTTAAATCTGGTTCTGATTCTTGACCCTTTACCACCCGGATGTAATATTTTAGATTTTGATGCATGATTGGTAATTAACGTAAGGGAAGTGGTTTATTGATTAATTGCATTTGATCTCTTGCATCATATCACCTTTCAACTCTATGCACATCCTCGCTCTCTGATTTTGATGCAATTGAAGAGTCAAAATACAAAAGGTCGTGGAATATAGTTTGCAGTTCATAGTTGCACTTTGTAGCTAATCATGTTTTGCAGGGACGGGAAATGCAGAAAATGATGTAAATCATAGAGGCGTGTGATCTACGAAGAGTAGCAAGAGACAGGTGCGAATAGGCAGATTTCATTAATCTTCACAGTGAGCTTGATATTGCCAGATCTAAGGAGAGGGTTGCCCAAAGTTGGAGACCTGGCATTCTTGCAAATAATTCATGCGGAGACTAAGCAATTTCACTGGCATCATTCGGCCACTTGGAAGCCTAAGAAATCTGGACGTATCCGGATTACCCGGGGATGAAGTTCGGAAAATTCAAGTATACGCGGATTCCCCGAGAATAGATATATTCTGCTAGGATCTAGAATCCCTGAGGCCTTCGAATTCCCGAATACTCCAAATCTATGAGGGCATTGTGTATGCAACTCAGTGATGGTGAAATTCATAAAGATCTATGATTTGCAGTAGGCATTCAATAAAAGGTGGAATGGTTGTGGTCTTAATTCCATCAATAGGCAAGGTTTCAAGTGGGGCGGGGAAAGATTTCTTAGTGATAGTCTAAGGGTGCGCTGACTGAGAATTTATCCATAATAAACGGAACGATTGGCAGGTTGGTTTATTATATGAGCAATCCGCGGTATGGAGGGGTGTCCAAGTCATGATGGGATGCTGAATAACGGTTATTATGAAGCATATGTGGGGCATATACTTTGCGGTGGTTTATTATATACCAAATCGAAAGCTTTGGCTCTTATCGGACAAATTGTCTATTGTGAGCACCGCAGGAAGAATGCATATTATTTCATCGCTGGACACTGCAATGATTTGAATGAATTTCCTTGTGGGGACTATTGAGAATGGATTGACGAGGAGTGGTCGCATAATGATGATGGTTGTTTGATTAACCAAATTAAGAAAATCATTTGTGAAATGATCAATGACCAGCGATGATGTGATAATAAAGTTGGCAAAGAATGGTGCAAACATTGAGAAGATAGAAGTTCTGTGTGAAGGTTCGAATTCCAGAGAATTCATTCATCAACGGATTTCCCGAAGAATTAAAGCTCGGCTAATTCACACTCGGCCAGATTTCCCAAGATTGCCAAATTCCCGAAAACAGTGGATTTATTATTTGATAAGATGCAGACGAATAAAACGCTACTAATATGAAACAAAGGAAGGAATTTTTTATTCCTGCACTAGGGCCAGCACGCGTGTTTGGAAGTCAGAAATTACATTTCTTTTCGGAGATGAATAGCATTATGAGTTTGCGATGGCACTCATGAAGCAACGCGGGATTTGTGCAGGGCGGTCCATTCTTGATGACATGTTAATAGAATCCAAGATGAAGCAAAATGTGTTTCAAGCACAGAAAATCGGTGAAATCACGAAGATTCGGAGTCCTTCGGGCCAATGGATGACGATAGTAAATCTGCTTTAACGGGGAGCGGTTCGGCAAGATGCAATCAGATGGTGGTGCGGAAGGTGGATCGCAAGTATGCACAAGATTGATGCTAGATTTCATGGGTCTTGGGGTGAAAATGTGTGCAATAGTGAGGCAGCCCGGGTCAATATCCTTTTGCATCATACTACGGGGTGGAAGAGGAATCCACAATCTTTCAAAAGGCATGTAAGAGCGAAGGTTCGGATAATCCGTTCATGCTCGGATTTTCTGAGAGAATTAAGCCTCAGAAAATCCGAGCCTCCCTTAATTCCCCGAAAACTTAAGATCCTCGAGATATTCAAGTACGCGAAACTATTGAGCTCGCGAAAACTCATCTCTCCTTGCTGCGCTGCTGAGATATCAGTCAGAAAAAAGTTTGAGATAGTGCACGATGGTGTTGAAGAAAAGAGAAGCGACATAAGAGATGTAGGGGATAATAAGGATGGTTGTGCGCCTTTCATTGAGTGTTGGAATATGAAGGATCAGTTACACCCAATAAAAAATGTTTACCAGCCTGGAGATTCAAATGTTTGCCACTTGAAGCATGTTAGATGGCGAGGGATCTCAGAATTCGCCATCAAGTTAATAATGTGGGAGGATGGTACGCGGGCTGTGAAGGTAGAAAAGGTGAAATGAGCATTATATAGTATATATTGGCCGAGATATAAACTACATTCTACGTGGTTGTATTGTAATTAACATTGATTCCACTTCCTTACTACCCGCGAGCATCAACCATCATGTGGGAAATAAAATTCACAGTCAGAATATGAGGATCGGGTTGTTCTAAGGTGCGCAGATGAATGCACACAGGGATATGTCGATAGAGCTTTTGTGAAATCGCCTTGATGATCACCAATAACGTTGCAAACCGGCCGAGCAATTCAAAGATCGCGTTGACCGTTAATATCCGCGAGGTGATAGGATGGGAAGACATGAATCAGCAGATCAGAAATATGAGAAGTACGAAGAGGAGTCATATATTCTACGAGTATATGGTGTAGCTGCCGATATGACCACTTCCGAGCATGAAACCAATATGTTTGATATTGTTGGGTGGTGTGATGATGAAATAAGGATGATTTGTGGCCCTTAAGAGAGTTCGCCATTTTGTGTATGACATGATGATGAGGTTGTTCGTGAAAGAAAGGCATTTGTCCTCTGAAAATGAGATGATATAGTTCTTGAAGGCCAAAACATGATTTCTGAGATTATTCGCAGTTGTTTCGTGATGTAGCATTTATGGTTACAGTGGCTTTTGGTGTTAAGAATGGAGTAGTTGATTAAGGGTTGTCAAACTCATTTAATATTATTCCATTCTCATTTAATTCATTTAGGATCTTTCTTGTAATACATCGGGGTCAAGGGTAAAACAGTCAAGATTATTGTCATGAATAAGCTATTTATTATCTTTTCATTCATGTCTATGGGTATAACGAATTTAATGGGATTTTGTTTTGTTGATTGGGTGGAGGCCTATTCTGAATGGATTCGGAATATGAGCATGTGTAAAAGATGTTGGTCTAAGGAATTAAGTCAAAGTTGCAAAGGTAGTATTGTTACATGAGGTATCACATAAGAAAACATGCTAGGGAATCAAGAAAATTCAAATTGTTGAAGGTGTACCCACATATGGATACGCACCAGATGAAAAGGAATTCAAACTGCTCAAATTATCTCTGCATAAGAATCTGTGCCCAGTTATATGCCAATAAGAGGATGTGTTCAAACAAGGAATTTCATGTGATGTTGTCTTGTTTATCCAATGAAGATTATTGTAAATACCAAGGTGGCAAGCTGTTGTTTTCTCATTGGATGATGATTTACCAAATATGCCAAAACCCTAACATAACTATTGGATGTTTCTAGAAGTGCAATCTGAGCCATTGAATTGATTTAATCATGGCCATTGATTCAAAATGTAATTTTCTATAAAAGGCCTATGCCTTCTCATTTGCAGGAGGTTAGAGAATAGTTAATTGTAAGCTATAGAAAGCCAAAATTGGCTAAGTTAGGAGTTAGATTCTACAAATCAGTAGTTGTAGGAGAGAAGATAGACTTGAAATTGTTATGTAATACTAGAGAAGTAATGCAGCTGAGTTGTTGATTTGGAAAACTTTTTATGTCTTCAACAGTTTTATGGTTTCTTGTTCTTAATTCTCAATGTTAAATGCTAGATTTTAGTTCTTTCATGTCAATGGTGAAATTTTAATAATGTTGATCGATCTTCGGTCCATACTTTTAGCAATTTACTAATTGTAGTTTGTTTTGTAAAGTTAGTCTGGACCCTATATTGTGCTTAGTTCAATTGTGAATGCTTGTTTACATTGCGCCAGTTATTGGGTATGTGAATTGTTGATGTGTTTTTAATGCACTTTTCAACGCAGGAAGTGCATAGGTGCACTACCTCTCTTGAAAGACAATCTTCCACAATCAGATTGCAGAACACTATCCCAAGGTTTCTAATGTCAAGTCTTGACAGTGCTTGGAATATCTCAGTTGTTTTATGTGATTTGCTGGAATCACAAGGCAGTCTTACGGATGAGTTACAAAGCATGGAAGTTGGGTTTGTAAATGTAGTTTCAAAGTGCTAAAAGTGAATGAACAGTGGCTATCCACTCAAAACAACAAGTTGAAACTCATCAAGTTCATCTGATTTAGCTTCATTGTGATGCTTTGGGTCCTACTCTAACCAAGGATTAAAAGAAACAGCAAAAGGAGAAGGGTTAAGAAAGCTATTTTAATCCTAATCTACGAATAAACAGTAACAATGGTGGCTGCTAAAGTAGACATGCTTCATAAACTAGGTTTTGCTTGGCCAAGAGAAACCTACAGTTGCACAAAACCAGTGCAATCTTCTAAAGACTACAGATTTTCAAATTGCATACACACACCATGTACATGCAATCGAACTAAGTTGTAGCAATAAAGGAAAGAGGCTCAGACTAGCTTTGCAAAGTGATTCATCATCAATGAACCACAAAAAGCATGAGCTAGAAGTTCATCAAATACTGAAACAACAAACACCATCACCACTCCCATTCAAGAAAACTAATACTAAAACTAACATGGAAGGTGAACCATGCATACATAAAGAGCAAACTCAAAAGGAACACCCATAAATCATGCAATGTTGTTTTCTATTTCTGCAGAATGTCTTTACATCAATTCTCCAACCCTTACAAATGAGAGGCAAGCCCCTATTTATAGTTTTTCAAAGCCCAAATGAATAGCTAGGATTCAATTACATTGAATAGCCCAAATTTGATTTACAATAGGGTTTCACCTACCCTCCATTATCTAGCAATTTAAAATATATTCCTTGTCTTTTCCCTATTTTGTCATCTAGTGACAGTCACTGTAGCAATTTTGTCATTTAGCTTATTGCCCTTTTCACTGTAGCAGAAACTGCCTAAAAGCTATCTTCTTACTTGATGTGTTTGCAGTGTTCTTCCTTGGATCAAATGAGCCCGTCGACGATTGGCATCAATGGATTGGTGGCCCCTGATTCGGGCAAAAAGCTCCTTAGAAATTATCATCATCTGGAAAAAGGTAGGACAACTCCCTCAATGGGCCTCTCTGATAGACCTACGGAAGGCTTCTTGACTCCTGCAAACACAAAGTGTCGTAAGTGCATTTATATATAAGTTAAGGAAAATGTCAGTCAAACCTACAAATTCCCTATTAGATCTATCCATGCATCATCAAAATATATTGATATTCATATTTGGAGCTCATTTGGGCCATAAACATTAATGCGTGCTTCAAGGGTGCGAGCGCCAAAGGGTAGAAAGACGGTGGAAGAAAAGTCATAAGGCAAATAGTAGACGGAAGCCAAAATAGCTGAGAAGAAGGCGGGCTCCCGAATGTTCAGAAAATCCAGAAGGCAGACAGTAGACGGAAGCCAAAACAGCCGAGAAGAAGGCGGGCTCCCGGATGTTCAAAACAGCCAGGAAGGAGGCAGGCTCCCGGATGTTCAAAACAGCCGGGAAGGAGGGAGGCTCCCAGAAATAGCCACGAAGGGGTCGGACTCTGGAGGCCGGAAGGGAGGTGGCTTCCGGATGTTCCAAAATGGCCACAGAGAGGCGGAGCCCCGGAAACAGCCACAGAGGGGCTAGGCTCCGGAGGCCGGAAGGGAGGTGGCCGCCGAATGTTTCAAAATGGCCACGGAGAGGCGGAGCCCTGGAAACGGCCACAGAGGGACCAAGCTCCAGAGGCCAGAAGGGAGGTGGCTGCCGGATGTTCCAAAATAGCCACGGAGAGGCGGGGCTGTGGAAACGGCCACGGAGAGGCGGAGCCGAGGAAATGGCTACAGAGGGGCTGGGTTCCGGAGGCCAGAAGGGAGGTGGCCGCCAGATGTTCCAGAATGGCCATAGAGAGGCGGAGCCTCGGAAATGACCATGGAGGGGCCGGGCTCCGGAGGCCGAAAGGGAGGTGGCCGCCGAATGTTCCAAAATGGGCACGAGAGGCGGAGCCCTGGAAATGGCCAAGGAGGGGCCGGAAGGGAGGTGGCCGCCGGATGTTCCAAAATGGCCACAGAGAGGTGAAGCCCCAGAAATGGCCACGGAGGGGCCGGGCTCTGGAGGCCGAAAGGGAGGCGGCCGCCGAATGTTCCAAAATGGCCACGGAGAGGCGAAGCCCCGGAAACGGCCACGAGGCCGGGCTCTGGAGGGCGGAAGGGAGGTGGTTGTTGGATGTTCCAAAATGGCAACGAAAGGTGGAGCCCTAGAAACGACCATGGAGGGGTGAGCTCCGCAGCCGAAAGGGAGGTGACCGCCGGATATTCCAAAACAGCAAAAGGGGGACGAAGCTCGAAACCACTAAAATTTAACCAAACTTTGACAAAACCTTGGCAGTTCATTTAAGCACATCAAACACATCCCAGATCCGAAAAGGGTGACCCCAAAGTCAAAAATGAGGAAAGGGGAGCGACGGGGGTCCACAGATGTTTCCAAATAGCCAAGGAAAAAGGGAATTTCAAAGGGAAAGTTTTGAAACCATCGAAACTCAATGAAACCTTGACGAAACTTTGACGAAACTTTGGCAGTTCATTGAAACACCCCAAACACATCCCAAATCCACTAAAAAGTTGTCCCCAAAGCCAAAAATGTGGAAACTAGACCGACAGGGATCCACGGATGTTTCTGAAACAGCTAAAGCAAGACAAAAGGCAGAAAGGGGATGGGGGATTTTATTTCTTCGCAGATTTGAATACCCCAAGTAGGTGAATTTGGGTAGGGGATTTGATCATTTGAAGGCACATGACCAATTTGGGATTGGATATGGGGCACACAAAACAAGACAGGAGCAAAGTAGTCTGTCAGGAGGGAAAAAAAGGGGGTCCCTGCCTATGGCAGGGCGTGTGTGCAAAACATGCACAACAAATGGTGACTCGCTGGGGAAATGCTCTAGAGCATTTTGATGGCAAACTGGAATTACGAACCCAGAATCTCTGGTTCTAATTTTCACATTAGGGCAAACAAACCAGATGCCAAACCAAATGATCAAAACTATTAGCCAACCCAACCTTCAGTATGCTGAAAATCTGAGTGTGTGCAATTGCGTTAATTCCCATTCTTCAGTTGCTATAGGAACCCAAGCTCTGTCAATTTAAGCTATGTAGTTTATTCTAACTCCAAAAGCATCTGGGACATTGTCTCGCTGCCAGTCAAGTGTCCATAGCCTCAACAAGGTTGTCACTGTGATTCTCCCAAACATTGCTCTATTGCCAACTGGGCATCCATAGCCCCAGTAGAGTTGCTCGGATACCCCTAAAAAGTTGAATTTTCTCTTCTTCTTTTTTAATTTTCAATGTTTTCTTTATTTCTTTATTTTCTCTTTTCAGCTCTTTTATTTCAACCCGCAAGCATTGAAGCTCGTGCTCAGGGCTGAGAATCACAGTGGCGCTAGAGCAGAATTTTAGATTTTTCACTTAACTAGACTTCACAAAAGCCCTATAGTGACCGTCAAATTATTAAGATGTGTAAGAGCTATAAGATTTCATAATACGTCAAAGTCAGATTAAACCAACAACTTATCCTCTTCAAATTAAATACCCAGATTGCTTGACACTAACAAAAGACGTTCACCATCCACTCTGAAGACTTGATTAGAGTTTGATAAAGAAATATGTAGAACAACCTTAGGCAATAAGTATGGTTGTTGTGCGCACATATGTGGCCAGCTAAAATCAGACAGACCCGAACAAAGCAACAACAAAGCGAAAGCAAGCAAAAAGAAAACAACCTAAATCAAACCAATTAACCTAAGGAAATCAAGAAAGCAGAGTATTTACAGGAAGCCTATACTACTAAAAAATGAGCTATGTACAAAGATATTTACAAAACACTATGTTCACCTGCACGAAAAACCAACATTAAAATTCATTGGATTTTGTAATGCATGCATGAGAAAATAGGCAATTGTTATCGTTCTTAACCATACAAACTTGTCTTTATAATCTAAAAAAAGAAATTCAATGTTGCAGCACTCAAGTTCAACCACATCATCATGAAAAATCAGCAATTGAGGAGGCTCGTTGAACCCATGGTTAATCCATAAACATGTTCGTTTTCCCTTATTCCCATAATCAAAATAATAAGTGCAATTATGAGAAATAATAGGGGCAAGGAAGGATAGAACCTAGATGTCGTCACACGGAGGTGGCAGCGTTGGATAGTTGAGAGCAAGCATAACATCCTTGATTGTTGCATTGGTAGCCTCGGGTGGGTGCAGTGGAAGGTGCAACACTTCAGACATTAAGCTTTCATAAGGTTGGGAGGATTGGGCAGCAAACAACTCTTTTAATCTACTAATGGGATCCATAACCTCCACTGGTTGATCCTTAAGGAAGTACACCTCATCTGCCTGGGTTTCCGTTGCCAAAACCTCTTCTTGATTATTGTCTTCAAGGGGCAGCATGCTGTCCCATCTCCTTTCCTAGGTATCAGCCTTATTTTCTTGATGTTCAATGTCATGGGATGATGACATATGCAAATCTATCCTATTGCAGCCATCTGAATATGAAGGAGGATCAATAGTGATCATGGCAGAAGGGATCCAAGTTGCATTTCATAGTTGGTCAGGTGCTTCATCTCTGTTAGCAACTATCTTAGCACCTCTGCCTTTGTCTTCTTCTTTTTGATGTTCATGCATCTCATCATGACATTCACTCGTTTCCTCATGCTCACTATCACTGTAAATGGAGAAGGAGCTCCTCTCCCAATCTGGAAACTCTAGTGCATCACCGTTCGGGGGCTCAAGGAGTATGTATTCATCGCTACCATCTTCTGAGATGTGCTCTTCCTCAGTATAAGCATACCTCCGTAGTACAGTTCCCAATGGAAAGAAGTCATCAATCGATGGCACCTCATCAAGGGGACCAAAGTCTACTGCACAATTTCCCTCTGAAGACTCGCTAAAAATCCCATCGTTCATGGTACACAACTGCTCTTCAAGAGAAAGAACTTCTTGGTGACTGGTGGACAACATTCTTTGCTTGATCTACTTCATCGCTCAGAAGTTTGAGACTGTATTGCTGTCCTTCTATTTCTGCCCCAACATCTTCTTGAGGTTCACCTTCAATTGAGCCATCACTTGACTCAGACCTTTGGTCTTCTACTTCGATCTGAGCAGCAAGTAGAGGAGGTCAGGCACTTGGCTGCCTTGCTTATTTTTTGACTTGTTTGATGGCTTCTTGGCCTAGTTCACATGTGAACTCTAAGTGTGATGAATCATGAAGTCTACACCAATTTGATAATAGTAGCACCTCCAAATCCACTTGGTATTTTAGCTCTGACCAATCCCTTGCTGATCTGGAGATGAGTTGGTCAAATATTTCTGCTACTGGATCCTCATCATCATTCGAAAAAGAAGCTTGATGGTAGACAACCATAGTGAGTGGTTGTTCCCACTCCCCCAAATCTGCATTTTCAGATTCTCAATCGATGTCATTGTAGATAGAGAGGTCTCCCAATCTGATTTTTCTTATGCTTTGATCATCTCCTTCTACTGCCCCAAGGCTTTCAGCCTCCTCTTCTTCTTGATTTTCAGCATCTTCATTAGTTGTCCCAGCATGCACGACTACAGACTTCATTGGTTCATCATCACCTACCAATTGCTCTTCTTCTAGAGTGGAGGATTGCCCTTGATTGGTGGAGGGAAGGCCTTCTAAATTAATTTCAATCAGATTTTCACTAAGGCACCTTGCTGTCCCAAGACTTTTAGCTCCTCCCTCTTGGTTTTCATTTTCTATATCTGATGTCCCAACACCAACTTGTGTCAAATTTCTTGGTTCATCTTTATTTTGTTGTCTTTCAGATGTTGACAACTCTTCTGCCTCATTGGATAACTTCTCCTCATTGAGAGTTGGCTGCTCCAACTTGTCCAAACAATCCTTGGCTTGAGAAATGATGTTGTCACATGATGGACACATAAATTCTGAATGTTGTGCATTACATGAAATCTACACCAACTTGCCATTAGTACTTCCTCCAATCTCGATCCATCCTTGCTGCTCAAATGTTCCTGGATTAGCTCCTTGAATGCCTTGGCTGCCATGGTTGTCAATTCTTCCTCTGAGTCTGCAAGGGCTAAAGGCTGATAGATTTCCCAAAAGGGAATTTCTCCCTACAATACCCTTTTAATTCTACTCAAGAATGTGAGACACCCCAACTCGTTGTGCTTGCGAGTGCAATGAACCCGACATCTATCCGCCAATGCAAACTATTGCAATGGTTTTTTCAGTCTCTTATTCAAATTTGCATGTAATTGAGTGATGTCAATTTGTGTATGCTGCTCCATTTTGACTCAGCTTCCACTTGCCTTCAAAAATTTTTGACTTTTAGCATTAAAAGAGATCTCCCTATCTCAAATTTCTTCTTTGAAACTGGTCTCTTTGATTCCCAACTTCAGCTTTGTAGCCTCAACTTGTCACGCCCTCCTTCTAGCACCAGTTCTGTTGATGTGTTTTTTATGCACTTTTCAACACAGGCAGTGCGTAGGTGCACTACCTCTCTTGAAAGACAATCTTCCATAATCAGATTGCAAAACACTATCCCAAGGTCTCTAATGTTAGGTATTGACAGTGCTTGGAAAATCTCAGTTGTTTTATGTGATTTGCTGGAATCACAAGGCAGTCTTACGGATGAGTTACAAAGCATGGAAGTTGGGTTTGTAAATGTAGTTTTAAAGTGTTGAAAGTAAATGAACAGTGGTTGTCCACTCAAAATAGCAAGTTGAAACTCATCAAGTTCATCTGATTTAGCTTCATGGTGATGCTTTGGGTCCTACTCTAACCAAGGATTAAAAGAAACAGCAAAAGGAGAATGGTTAAGAAAGCTATTCTAATCCTAAGCTACGAATGAACAGTAACAATGGTGGCTACTAAAGTAGACAAGCTTCCTAAACTAGGTTTTGCTTGGCCAAGAGAAACCTATAGTTGCACAAAACCAGTGCAATCTTCTAAGGACTACAGATTTTCAAATTGCATACACACACCATGTACATGCAATCAAACTAAGTTTCAACAATAAAGAAAGAGGCTCAGACTAGCTTTGCATAGTGATTCATCATCAATGAACCACAAAAAGCATGAGCTAGAAGTTCATCAAATACTGAAATAGCAAACACCAGCCACTCCCATTCAAATAACTAACACTAAAACTAACATGGAAGGTGAACCATGCATACATAAAGAGCAAACTCAAAAAGAACACCCATCATGCATGTTGCTTTCTATTGCTGCAGAATGTCTTTACATCAATTTTCCAACCCTTACAAATGAGGAGCAAGCCCCTATTTATAGTTTTCCAAAGTCCAAATGAATGGCTAGGATTCAATTACATCGAATGGCCCAGATTTGATTTATAATAGGGTTTCACCTACCCTCCATTATCTAGCAATTTAAAATACATTCCTTGTCTTTTCCCTATTTTGTCATCTAGTGATGTTAAAGTCACTGTAGCAATTTTGTCATTTAGTTGATTGCCCTTTTCACTGTAGCAGAAACTACCTAAAATTTGTCTTCTTATTTGATGTGTTTGCAATGTTCTTCCTTGGATCAAATGAGTCTGTCGATGATTGGCATCAATGGATTGGTAGCCCTTGATTCGGGTAGAAAGCTCCTTAGAAATCATCATCATTTGGAAAAAGGTACGACAACTCCCTCAATGGGCCTCTCTAATAGACCTACAAAAGGCTTCTTGACTCTTGCAAACACGAAGTGTCGTACGTGCATTTATACATGAGTTAAGGAAAATGTTAGTCAAACCTACAAATCTCTGTTAGATCTATCCATGCATCATCAAAATATCTTGATATTCATATTTGGAGCTCATTTAGGCCATAAACATTAATATGTGTTTCAAGGGTGCGAGCGCCAGAGGGCAGAAAGACGACAGAAGAAAAGCCAGAAGGCAGACAGTAGATGGAAGCCAAAATAGCAAGGAAGAAGGCGGGCTCCGGGATGTTCAAAACAGTCAGGAAGGAGGCAGGCTCTCGGATTTTCAAAACAGTCAGGAAGGAGGTAGGCTCCCAAATGTTCAAAACAACCAGGAAGAAGGGAGGCTCCCAGAAACAGCCACAGAGGGGTCAGACTCTAGAGGCCGGAAGGGAGGTGGTCGTCGGATGTTCCAAAATGGCCACGGAGAGGCGAAGCCCCAGAAACGGCCACGGAGGGGTGGGCTCTGGAGGCCGGAAGGGAGGTGGCTATTGGATGTTCCAAAATGGCAACAGAAAGGTGGAGCCCTAGAAACGACCATGGAGGGGCTGAGCTCCGGAGGCCGAAAGGGAGGTGGCCGCCGGATATTCCAAAACAGCAAAAGGGGGACGAAGCTCCGAAACCACTAAAATTTAACCAAACTTTGACAAAACCTTGGCAGTTCATTTAAGCACATCAAACACATTCCAGATCCAAAAAAGGGTGACCCCAAAGTCAAAAATGAGGAAAGGGGAGCGACGGGGAATTTCAAAGGAAGTTCGAAACCATGAAATAAACCTTGAAACAGCTGAAACTTTGGCAGTTCATTGAAACACCCCAAACAAATCCCAAATCCACTAAAAAGTTGTCCCCAAAGCCAAAAATGTGGAAACTAGACCGACAGGGATCCACGGATGTTTCTGAAACAGCCAAAGCAAGACAAAAGGCAGAAAGGGGATGGGGGATTTTATTTCTTCGCAGATTTGAATACCCCAAGTAGGTGAATTTGGGTAGGGGATTTGATCATTTGAAGGCACATGACCAATTTGGGATTGGATATGGGGCACACAAAACAAGACAGGAGCAAAGTAGTCTGTCAGGAGGGAAAAAAAGGGGGTCCCTGCCTATGGCAGGGCGTGTGTGCAAAACATGCACAACAAATGGCGACTCACTGGGGAAATGCTCTAGAGCATTTTGATGGCAAACTGGAATTACGAACCCAGAATCTCTGGTTCCAATTTTCACATTAGAGCAAACAAACCAGATGCCAAACCAAAGGATCAAAACCATTAGCCAACCCAACCTTCAGTATGCTGAAAATTCGAGTGTGTGCAACTGCGTTAATTCTCATTCTTCAGTTGCTATAGGAACCCAAGCTCTGTCAATTTAAGCTATGTAGTTTATTCTAACTCCAAAAGCATCTGGGACATTGTCTCGCTGCCAGTCAGGTGTCCATAGCCTCGACAAGGTTGTCGCTGTGATTCTCCCAAACATTGCTCTATTGCCAACCGAGCATCCATAGCCCCAGTAGAGTTGCTCGGATACCCCTAAACAGTTGAATTTTCTCTTCTTCTTTTTTAATTTTCAATGTTTTCTTTATTTCTTTCTTTTCTCTTTTCAGCTCTTTTATTTCAACCCGCAAGCATTGAAGCTCGTGCTCAGGGCTGAGAATCACAGTGGTGCTAGAGCAGAATTTTAGATTTTTCACTTAACTAGGCTTCACAAAAGGCCCTATAGTGACCGTCAAATTATTAAGATGTGTAAGAGCTATAAGATTTCATAATACGTCAAAGTCAGATTAAACCAACAACTTATCCTCTTCAAATTAAATACCCAGATTGCTTGACACTAACAAAAGACGTTCACCATCCACTCTGAAGACTTGATTAGAGTTTGATAAAGAAATATGTAGAACAACCTTAGGCAATAAGTATGGTTGTTGTGCGCACATATGTGGCCAGCTAAAATCAGACAGACCCGAACAAAGCAACAACAAAGCGAAAGCAAGCAAAAAGAAAACAACCTAAATCAAACCAATTAACCTAAGGAATCGAAGCCGAGTATTCTGGGAGGCTATGCTACTAAAATGAGCTATGTACAAAGATATTTACAAACACTATGTTCACACCTTGCGTAACATTAAATTCATTTGGTTTTGCCGTACATGCATGAAATAGGCAATTGTTATAAGTTCTTAACCATACAAACTTGTCTTTATAATCCTAAAAAGAAATTCAATGTTGCAGCAGTCAAGTTCAACCACATCATCATGAAAAATCAGCAATTGAGGAGGCTCGTTGAACCCATGGTTAATCCATAAACATGTTCGTTTTCCCTTATTCCCATAATCAAAATAATAAGTGCAATTATGAGAAATAATAGGGGCAAGGAAGGATAGAACCTAGATGTCGTCACACGGAGGTGGCAGCGTTGGATAGTTGAGAGCAAGCATAACATCCTTGATTGTTGCATTGGTAGCCTCGGGTGGGTGCAGTGGAAGGTGCAACACTTCAGACATTAAGCTTTCATAAGGTTGGGAGGATTGGGCAGCAAACAACTCTTTTAATCTACTAATGGGATCCATAACCTCCACTGGTTGATCCTTAAGGAAGTACACCTCATCTGCCTGGGTTTCCGTTGCCAAAACCTCTTCTTGATTATTGTCTTCAAGGGGCAGCATGCTGTCCCATCTCCTTTCCTAGGTATCAGCCTTATTTTCTTGATGTTCAATGTCATGGGATGATGACATATGCAAATCTATCCTATTGCAGCCATCTGAATATGAAGGAGGATCAATAGTGATCATGGCAGAAGGGATCCAAGTTGCATTTCATAGTTGGTCAGGTGCTTCATCTCTGTTAGCAACTATCTTAGCACCTCTGCCTTTGTCTTCTTCTTTTTGATGTTCATGCATCTCATCATGACATTCACTCGTTTCCTCATGCTCACTATCACTGTAAATGGAGAAGGAGCTCCTCTCCCAATCTGGAAACTCTAGTGCATCACCGTTCGGGGGCTCAAGGAGTATGTATTCATCGCTACCATCTTCTGAGATGTGCTCTTCCTCAGTATAAGCATACCTCCGTAGTACAGTTCCCAATGGAAAGAAGTCATCAATCGATGGCACCTCATCAAGGGGACCAAAGTCTACTGCACAATTTCCCTCTGAAGACTCGCTAAAAATCCCATCGTTCATGGTACACAACTGCTCTTCAAGAGAAAGAACTTCTTGGTGACTGGTGGACAACATTCTTTGCTTGATCTACTTCATCGCTCAGAAGTTTGAGACTGTATTGCTGTCCTTCTATTTCTGCCCCAACATCTTCTTGAGGTTCACCTTCAATTGAGCCATCACTTGACTCAGACCTTTGGTCTTCTACTTCGATCTGAGCAGCAAGTAGAGGAGGTCAGGCACTTGGCTGCCTTGCTTATTTTTTGACTTGTTTGATGGCTTCTTGGCCTAGTTCACATGTGAACTCTAAGTGTGATGAATCATGAAGTCTACACCAATTTGATAATAGTAGCACCTCCAAATCCACTTGGTATTTTAGCTCTGACCAATCCCTTGCTGATCTGGAGATGAGTTGGTCAAATATTTCTGCTACTGGATCCTCATCATCATTCGAAAAAGAAGCTTGATGGTAGACAACCATAGTGAGTGGTTGTTCCCACTCCCCCAAATCTGCATTTTCAGATTCTCAATCGATGTCATTGTAGATAGAGAGGTCTCCCAATCTGATTTTTCTTATGCTTTGATCATCTCCTTCTACTGCCCCAAGGCTTTCAGCCTCCTCTTCTTCTTGATTTTCAGCATCTTCATTAGTTGTCCCAGCATGCACGACTACAGACTTCATTGGTTCATCATCACCTACCAATTGCTCTTCTTCTAGAGTGGAGGATTGCCCTTGATTGGTGGAGGGAAGGCCTTCTAAATTAATTTCAATCAGATTTTCACTAAGGCACCTTGCTGTCCCAAGACTTTTAGCTCCTCCCTCTTGGTTTTCATTTTCTATATCTGATGTCCCAACACCAACTTGTGTCAAATTTCTTGGTTCATCTTTATTTTGTTGTCTTTCAGATGTTGACAACTCTTCTGCCTCATTGGATAACTTCTCCTCATTGAGAGTTGGCTGCTCCAACTTGTCCAAACAATCCTTGGCTTGAGAAATGATGTTGTCACATGATGGACACATAAATTCTGAATGTTGTGCATTACATGAAATCTACACCAACTTGCCATTAGTACTTCCTCCAATCTCGATCCATCCTTGCTGCTCAAATGTTCCTGGATTAGCTCCTTGAATGCCTTGGCTGCCATGGTTGTCAATTCTTCCTCTGAGTCTGCAAGGGCTAAAGGCTGATAGATTTCCCAAAAGGGAATTTCTCCCTACAATACCCTTTTAATTCTACTCAAGAATGTGAGACACCCCAACTTGTTGTGCTTGCGAGTGCAATGGACCCGACATCTATCCGCCAATGCAAACTATTGCAATGGCTTTTTCAGTCTCTTATTCAAATCTGCATGTAATTGAGTGATGTCAATTGTGTATGCTGCTCCATTTTGACTCAGCTTCCACTTGCCTTCAAAATTTTCTGACTTTTAGCATTAAAAGAGATCTCCCTATCTCAAATTTCTTCTTTGAAACTGCTCTTTTTGATTCCCAACTTCAGCTTTGTAGCCTCAACTTGTCACGCCCTCCTTCTAGCACCAGTTCTGTTGATGTGTTTTTTATGCACTTTTCAACACAGGCAGTGCGTAGGTGCATTACCTCTCTTGAAAGACAATCTTCCATAATCAGATTGCAAAACACTATCCCAAGGTCTCTAATGTTAGGTATTGACAGTGCTTGGAAAATCTCAGTTGTTTTATGTGATTTGCTGGAATCACAAGGAGGTCTTACAGATGAGTTATAAAGCATGGAAGTTGGGTTTGTAAATGTAATTTCAAAGTGTTGAAAGTAAATGAACAGTGGTTGTCCACTCAAAATAGCAAGTTGAAACTCATCAAGTTCATCTGATTTAGCTTCATGGTGATGCTTTGGATCCTACTCTAACCAAGGATTAAAAGAAATAGCAAAAGGAGAAGGGTTAAGAAAGCTATTCTAATCCTAAGCTACGAATGAACAGTAACAATGGTGGCTACTAAAGTAGACAAGCTTCCTAAACTAGGTTTTGCTTGGCCAAGAGAAACCTATAGTTGCACAAAACCAGTGCAATCTTCTAGGGACTACAGATTTTCAAATTGCATACACACACCATGTACATGCAATCAAACTAAGTTTCAACAATAAAAGAAAGAGGCTCAGACTAGCTTTGCATAGTGATTCATCATCAATGAACCACAAAAAGTATGAGCTAGAAGTTCATCAAATACTGAAATAGCAAACACCATCGCCACTCCCATTCAAATAACTAACACTAAAACTAACATGGAAGGTGAACCATGCATACATAAAGAGCAAACTCAAAAAGAACACCCATAAATCATGCAATGTTGCTTTCTATTGCTGCAGAATGTCTTTACATCAATTTTCCAACCCTTACAAATGAGGAGCAAGCCCCTATTTATAGTTTTCCAAAGTCCAAATGAATGGCTAGGATTCAATTACATCGAATGGCCCAGATTTGATTTATAATAGGGTTTCACCTACCCTCCATTATCTAGCAATTTAAAATACATTCCTTGTCTTTTCCCTATTTTGTCATCTAGTGATGTTAAAGTCACTGTAGCAATTTTGTCATTTAGTTGATTGCCCTTTTCACTGTAGCAGAAACTACCTAAAATTTGTCTTCTTATTTGATGTGTTTGCAATGTTCTTCCTTGGATCAAATGAGTCTGTCGATGATTGGCATCAATGGATTGGTAGCCCTTGATTCGGGTAGAAAGCTCCTTAGAAATCATCATCATTTGGAAAAAGGTACGACAACTCCCTCAATGGGCCTCTCTAATAGACCTACAAAAGGCTTCTTGACTCTTGCAAACACGAAGTGTCGTACGTGCATTTATACATGAGTTAAGGAAAATGTTAGTCAAACCTACAAATCTCTGTTAGATCTATCCATGCATCATCAAAATATCTTGATATTCATATTTGGAGCTCATTTAGGCCATAAACATTAATATGTGTTTCAAGGGTGCGAGCGCCAGAGGGCAGAAAGACGACAGAAGAAAAGCCAGAAGGCAGACAGTAGATGGAAGCCAAAATAGCAAGGAAGAAGGCGGGCTCCGGGATGTTCAAAACAGTCAGGAAGGAGGCAGGCTCTCGGATTTTCAAAACAGTCAGGAAGGAGGTAGGCTCCCAAATGTTCAAAACAACCAGGAAGAAGGGAGGCTCCCAGAAACAGCCACAGAGGGGTCAGACTCTAGAGGCCGGAAGGGAGGTGGTCGTCGGATGTTCCAAAATGGCCACGGAGAGGCGAAGCCCCGGAAACGGCCACGGAGGGGTCGGGCTCTGGAGGCCGGAAGGGAGGTGGCTATTGGATGTTCCAAAATGGCAACAGAAAGGTGGAGCCCTAGAAACGACCATGGAGGGGCTGAGCTCCGGAGGCCGAAAGGGAGGTGGCCGCCGGATATTCCAAAACAGAAAAGGGGGACGAAGCTCCGAAACCACTAAAATTTAACCAAACTTTGACAAAACCTTGGCAGTTCATTTAAGCACATCAAACACATTCCAGATCCAAAAAAGGGTGACCCCAAAGTCAAAAATGAGGAAAGGGGAGCGACGGGGGTCCACAGATGTTTCCAAATAGCCAAGAAAAAAGGGAATTTCAAAGGGAAAGTTCTGAAACCATCGAAACTCAATGAAACCTTGACGAAACCTTGACGAAACTTTGGCAGTTCATTGAAACACCCCAAACAAATCCCAAATCCACTAAAAAGTTGTCCCCAAAGCCAAAAATGTGGAAACTAGACCGACAGGGATCCACGGATGTTTCTGAAACAGCCAAAGCAAGACAAAAGGCAGAAAGGGGATGGGGGATTTTATTTCTTCGCAGATTTGAATACCCCAAGTAGGTGAATTTGGGTAGGGGATTTGATCATTTGAAGGCACATGACCAATTTGGGATTGGATATGGGGCACACAAAACAAGACAGGAGCAAAGTAGTCTGTCAGGAGGGAAAAAAAGGGGGTCCCTGCCTATGGCAGGGCGTGTGTGCAAAACATGCACAACAAATGGCGACTCACTGGGGAAATGCTCTAGAGCATTTTGATGGCAAACTGGAATTACGAACCCAGAATCTCTGGTTCCAATTTTCACATTAGAGCAAACAAACCAGATGCCAAACCAAAGGATCAAAACCATTAGCCAACCCAACCTTCAGTATGCTGAAAATTCGAGTGTGTGCAACTGCGTTAATTCTCATTCTTCAGTTGCTATAGGAACCCAAGCTCTGTCAATTTAAGCTATGTAGTTTATTCTAACTCCAAAAGCATCTGGGACATTGTCTCGCTGCCAGTCAGGTGTCCATAGCCTCGACAAGGTTGTCGCTGTGATTCTCCCAAACATTGCTCTATTGCCAACCGAGCATCCATAGCCCCAGTAGAGTTGCTCGGATACCCCTAAACAGTTGAATTTTCTCTTCTTCTTTTTTAATTTTCAATGTTTTCTTTATTTCTTTCTTTTCTCTTTTCAGCTCTTTTATTTCAACCCGCAAGCATTGAAGCTCGTGCTCAGGGCTGAGAATCACAGTGGTGCTAGAGCAGAATTTTAGATTTTTCACTTAACTAGGCTTCACAAAAGGCCCTATAGTGACCGTCAAATTATTAAGATGTGTAAGAGCTATAAGATTTCATAATACGTCAAAGTCAGATTAAACCAACAACTTATCCTCTTCAAATTAAATACCCAGATTGCTTGACACTAACAAAAGACCTTCACCATCCACTCTGAAGACTTGATTAGAGTTTGATAAAGAAATATGTAGAACAACCCTAGGCAATAAGTATGGTTGTTGTGCGCACATATGTGCCCAGCTAAAAGCAGACAGACCTCGAACAAAGCAACAACAAAGTGAAAGCAAAGAAAAAGAAAACAACCTAAATCAAACCAATTAACCTAAGGAAAGCAAGAAAGCAGAGTATTTACAGAAAGCCTATACTACTCAAAAATGAGCTATGTACAAAGATATTTACAAAACACTATGTTCACCTGCACGAAAAACCAACATTAAAATTCATTGGATTTTGTAATGCATGCATGAGAAAATAGGCAATTGTTATCGTTCTTAACCATACAAACTTGTCTTTATAATCTAAAAAAAGAAATTCAATGTTGCGGCACTCAAGTTCAACCACATCATCATGAAAAATCAGCAATTGAGGAGGCTCGTTGAACCCATGGTTAATCCATAAACATGTTCGTTTTCCCTTATTCCCATAATCAAAATAATAAGTGCAATTATGAGAAATAATAGGGGCAAGGAAGGATAGAACTTAGATGTCATCACACGGAGGTGGCAGCGTTGGATAGTTGAGAGCAAGCATAACATCCTTGATTGTTGCATTGGTAGCCTCGGGTGGGTGCAGTGGAAGGTGCAACACTTCAGACATTAAGCTTTCATAAGGTTGGGAGGATGGGGCAGCAAACAACTCTTTTAATCTACTAATGGGATCCATAACCTCCACTGGTTGGGTTTCCGTTGCCAAAACCTCTTCTTGATTATTGTCTTCAAGGGGCAGCATGCTGTCCCATCTCCTTTCCTAGGTATCAGCCTTATTTTCGTGATGTTCAATGTCATGGGATGATGACATATGCAAATCTATCCTATTGCAGCCATCTGAATATGAGGGAGGATCAATAGTGATCATGGCAGAAGGGATCCAAGTTGCATTTCATAGTTGGTCAGGTGCTTCATCTCTGTTAGCAACTATCTTAGCATGTCTGCCTTTGTCTTCTTCTTTTTGATGTTCATGCATCTCATCATGACATTCACTCGTTTCCTCGTGCTCACTATGACTATAAATGGAGAAGGAGATCCTCTCCCAATCTGGAAACTCTAGTGCATCACCATTCGGGGGCTCAAGGAGTATGTATTCATCGTTACCGTCTTCTGAGATGTGCTCTTCCTCAGCATAAGCATACCTCCGTAGTGCAGTTCCCAATGGAAAGAAGTCATCAATCGATGGCACCTCATCAAGGGGACCAAAGTCTACTACACAATTTCCCTCTGAAGACTCGCTAAAAATCCCATCGTTCATGGTACACAACTGCTCTTCAAGAGGAAGAACTTCTTGGTGACTGGTGGACAACATTCTTGCTTGATCTACTTCATCGCTCAGAAGTTCGAGACTGTATTGCTATCCTTCTATTTCTGCCCCAACATCCTCTTGAGGTCCACCTTCAATTGAGCCATCACTTGACTAAGACCTTTGGTCTTCTACTTCGATCTGAGCAGCAAGTAGAGGAGGTCAGGCACTTGGCTGCCTTGCTTATTTTTTGACTTGTTTGATGGCTTCTTGGCCTAGTTCACATGTGAACTCTAAGTGTGATGAATCATGAAGTCTACACCAATTTGATAATAGTAGCACCTCCAAATCCACTTGGTATTTTAGCTCTGACCAATCCCTTGCTGATCTAGAGATGAGTTGGTCATATATTTCTGCTACTGGATCCTCATCATCATTCGAAAAAGAAGCTTGATGGTAGACAGCCATAGTGAGTGGTTGTTCCCACTCCCCCAAATCTGCATTTTCAGATTCTCAATTGATGTCATTGTAGATAGAGAGGTCTCCCAATCTGATTTTTCTTATGCTTTGATCATCTCCTTCTACTGCCCCAAGGCTTTCAGCCTCCTCTTCTTCTTGATTTTCAGCATCTTCATTAGTTGTCCCAGCATGCACGACTACAGACTTCATTGGTTCATCATCACCTACCAATTGCTCTTCTTCTAGAGTGGAGGATTGCCCTTGATTGGTGGAGGGAAGGCCTTCTAAATTAATTTCAATCAGATTTTCACTAAGGCACCTTGTTGTCCCAAGACTTTTAGCTCCTCCCTCTTGGTTTTCATTTTCTATATCTGCTGTCCCAACACCAACTTGTGTCAAATTTCTTGGTTCATCTTTATTTTGTTGTCTTTCAGATGTTGACAACTCTTCTGCCTCATTGGATAACTTCTCCTCATTGAGAGTTGGCTGCTCCAACTTGTCCAAACAACCCTTGGCTTGAAAAATGATGTTGTCACATGATGGACACATAAATTCTGAATGTTGTGCATTACATGAAATCTACACCAACTTTCCATTAGTACTTCCTCCAATCTCGGTCCATCCTTGCTGCTCAAATGTTCCTGGATCAACTCCTTGAATGCCTTGGCTGCCATGGTTGTCAATTCTTCCTCTGAGTCTGCAAGGGCTAAAGGCTGATAGATTTCCCAAAAGGGAATTTCTCCCTACAATACCCTTTTAATTCTACTCAAGAATGTGAGACACCCCAACTCGTTGTGCTTGCGAGTGCAATGAACCCGACATCTATCCGCCAATGCAAACTATTGCAATGGTTTTTTCAGTCTCTTATTCAAATTTGCATGTAATTGAGTGATGTCAATTTGTGTATGCTGCTCCATTTTGACTCAGCTTCCACTTGCCTTCAAAAATTTTTGACTTTTAGCATTAAAAGAGATCTCCCTATCTCAAATTTCTTCTTTGAAACTGGTCTCTTTGATTCCCAACTTCAGCTTTGTAGCCTCAACTTGTCACGCCCTCCTTCTAGCACCAGTTCTGTTGATGTGTTTTTTATGCACTTTTCAACACAGGCAGTGCGTAGGTGCACTACCTCTCTTGAAAGACAATCTTCCATAATCAGATTGCAAAACACTATCCCAAGGTCTCTAATGTTAGGTATTGACAGTGCTTGGAAAATCTCAGTTGTTTTATGTGATTTGCTGGAATCACAAGGCAGTCTTACGGATGAGTTACAAAGCATGGAAGTTGGGTTTGTAAATGTAGTTTTAAAGTGTTGAAAGTAAATGAACAGTGGTTGTCCACTCAAAATAGCAAGTTGAAACTCATCAAGTTCATCTGATTTAGCTTCATGGTGATGCTTTGGGTCCTACTCTAACCAAGGATTAAAAGAAACAGCAAAAGGAGAATGGTTAAGAAAGCTATTCTAATCCTAAGCTACGAATGAACAGTAACAATGGTGGCTACTAAAGTAGACAGGCTTCCTAAACTGGGTTTTGCTTGGCCAAGAGAAACCTATAGTTGCACAAAACCAGTGCAATCTTCTAAGGACTACAGATTTTCAAATTGCATACACACACCATGTACATGCAATCAAACTAAGTTTCAACAATAAAGGAAAGAGGCTCAGACTAGCTTTGCATAGTGATTCATCATCAATAAACCACAAAAAGCATGAGCTAGAAGTTCATCAAATACTGAAATAGCAAACACCATCGCCACTCCCATTCAAGTAACTAACACTAAAACTAACATGGAAGGTGAACCATGCATACATAAAGAGCAAACTCAAAAAGAACACCCATAAATCATGCAATGTTGTTTTCTATTGCTGCAAAATGTCTTTACATCAATTTTCCAACCCTTACAAATGACGAGCAAGCCCCTATTTATAGTTTTCCAAAGTCCAAATGAATGGCTAGGATTCAATTACATCGAATGGCCCAGATTTGATTTACAATAGGGTTTCACCTACCCTCCATTATCTAGCAATTTAAAATACATTCCTTGTCTTTTCCCTATTTTGTCATCTAGTGATGTTAAAGTCACTATAGCAATTTTGTCATTTAGTTGATTGCCCTTTTCACTGTAGCAGAAACTGCCTAAAATCTGTCTTCTTATTTGATGTGTTTGCAATGTTCTTCCTTGGATCAAATGAGTCTGTCGATGATTGGCATCAATGGATTGGTAGCCCCTGATTCGGGTAGAAAGCTCCTTAGAAATCATCATCATTTGGAAAAAGGTAGGACAACTCCCTCAATGAGCCTCTCTAATAGACCTACAAAAGGCTTCTTGACTCCTGCAAACACGAAATGTCGTAAGTGCATTTATACATGAGTTAAGGAAAATGTTAGTCAAACCTACAAATCTCTATTAGATCTATCCATGCATCATCAAAATATCTTGATATTCATATTTAGAGCTCATTTAGGCCATAAACATTAATATGTGCTTCAAGGGTGCGAGTGCCAGAGGGCAGAAAGACGGCAGAAGAAAAGCCAGAAGGCAGACAGTAGATGGAAGCCAAAATAGCAAGGAAGAAGGCAGGCTCCGGGATGTTCAAAACAGTCAGGAAGGAGGCAGGCTCTCGGATGTTCAAAACAGTCAGGAAGGAGGTAGGCTCCCAAATGTTCAAAACAGCCAGGAAGAAGGGAGGCTCCCAGAAACAGCCACGGAGGGGTCAGACTCTGAAGGCCGGAAGGGAGGTGGTCATCAGATGTTCCAAAATGGCCACAAAGAGGCGAAGCCCCAGAAACGGCCACGGAGTGGCTGGGCTCTGGAGGCTGGAAGGGACGTGGCCGCTGGATGTTCCAAAACATCCACAGAGAGGTAGAGCCCCAAAAACGGCCATGGACGGACCGGGCTCCGAAGGCCGGAAGGTAGGTGGCTACCGGATGCTCCAAAATGGCCACTGAGAGGCGGAGCCTCATAAATGGCCACGGAGGGGTCGGGCTCAGGAGGCTAGAAGGGAGGTGACCGCCGGATGTTCCAAAATGGCCACAGAGAGGCGGAGCCCTAGAAACGTCCACGAAGGGGCCGGGCTCCTGAGGCCAGAAGGGAGGTAGCCACCAGATGTTCCAAAATGGCCACGAAGGGGCCAGGCTCCAAAGGCCGGAAGGGAGGTGGCCGCTGGATGTTCCAAAATAACCGTGAAGAGGTGTAGCCCCAGATATAGCCACGGAGGGGCTGGGCTCGAGAATGGAAGGAGGTGGTCACGGATGTTCCAAAATCCGGCCATGGAGGCGGGAGGCCTGGAACGGCTAATGGAGGGGGGTCGGGAATGGAGGCCGGAATGGAGGTGGTCACGAAATGGAATGGACGGGGGGGGGGCCGGACGGAGTGGTGGGGAATGGAAATGGAAAAAACCATTGAAATTTAACCAAATCCTTTGATTTAAAACCTTGGCACTCATTTAAGCACATCAAAACACATCCCAGATCCAAAGGCGGTGATTCCAAAGTCCAAATGAGGAAACGGGAGCTTATTGTATTCACAAGCGATGTTTCCAAATGTACCTAAGGAGGAAGGGAATTCCAAAGGGAAAAAGTTCAAAACCATCGAAACCTTAACTAACCTTGACTAAACCTTAGCAGCTTCATTTGAACACCCCAAACACATCCCAACCACCCAAAGTTGTCCCCAAAGGCAAAAATGTGGAAACTGGACCAACAGGGGTCCACAAATGTTTCTGAAATAGCCAAAGCAAGACAAAAGGTAGAAAGGGGATGGGGGACTTTATTTCTCCACAGATTTGAATACCCTAAGCAGGTGAATTTGGGTAGGGGATTTAATCATTTGAAGGCACATGACCAATTTGGGATTGGATATGGGGCACGCAAAACAAGACATGAGCAAAGCAGCTTGTCGAGAGCGAAAAAAGGGGGTCCCTGCCTATGGCGGGGCGTGTGTGCAAAACATGCACAACATGAATGAATGTTCATAATCTGAAAAATCTTCAGTTTCCTTAGAAGATTGCATCGTTTCTGTGTAGTTGTAGGCTTGTCCTTGATGAAGCGGAGATTGGTTTAAAATTAGGGATTTGTCCATTTGCAACATTCATCATTGTTGTGATCAATCTTAGGTGTTAGTATTAGAATCTCTCTTGAACCCTTATCTCTTTTGATCTTTCTTTTAAATCTGAGTTAGATATAGAATTTTAAGTATCAATACATTGCAAGATCTAATAAGTTTTAAAGTTCCATCATTTGTTTTGTAATGCCCCTTTGTGTTTACTAGTATTTTCACATATTATATGAGTTGTTTATGCATTGTCAAGACCTGACATTAGAGACCTTGGGGTTATCTCTTGAATCTTGCTGATAGAGATTTACCTTTCAAGAGAGATAGGATTTTATATTCTATCTAAGTTGTTGTGCAGAAAACATTATCAATAGATTGGCACTAGAAGGAAGGCCTAAATAAAGCAAGTTAGATCATTTTCTATTTGCTATCTCTCCTAAGAGGTTTTGAAGAAGAACCAGATCCACACCAAGGGAGGAGGAATTTCAAGAGTTATAAGCCCCTACTAGGTTAAGAAGTACCAAAGGAAAGGGAGAACCTTCATCTACTCCATCATTTCCATCACCCTCACATTCGTCAAGCCCATCATCATCTGATTCTAAGACCATTCCCATTCAGCAACCTTAGCTAGTCATTAATCAGCCTTTACCACCTCCACCACCACCAATGGCTTTCTTGGCAAACAACCCATCACCTTTGTCCTTCAACAACTACAATGTTATGCCAAAGAATCTTGAACATTTCTGCTCCAAATTTCACATGAATGATCCCAATAGGACTACAAAGGAGCACATTAGAATTTTTCAAACTACTCTTAAGGATAGGGGAATTAATCATGAGGATGTTGCATGTAGGATTTTCCCATATTCCCTTGGGGATGAGACATTTTATTGGTATAACCATCTTCCTGTTGAGTCTATCACCACTTGGCTTCAATTGGAGACTACATTTTTACATAAATTTAAGATCCCAATTAGTGCCAATGAGTTACATCTGCAATTTACTAGAGTCAAGAGGGAGGTGAATGAACCAATAGGGGCTTTCAATAATAGATTCCATAGGGCTTATGCTAGGTTGCAACCCCCTTATGGTGTAGATGACACTAGTGCTAGGGAGGATTATTATGAGGCTTTCAATAGTTTAACATCTACCTTCGTGAGATGGGGAGCAAACCCTCTTGCCAGCCTACTTGAAGCTTATGATGTAGTTGTTAAAGTGAGTACAGACTTAAGAAAACACTTGTCTAGGCCCTTTCCATCTTTAGGACCAACTGTTAGCCCAAGACAAATCCCAACACTAAATCAGGCATTGGCTAATCAAACACCCATGCTAAATCTGGTTTCCCAATTACCCTTGGTTCCACATCCAAGTCAACCCTTGAATCAAGCTCCACCCATGTCAAGCTACCATCCAAATGTGAACCATCTTGCATTCCCTCATCAACAAGCTAATATACCTAGTTATTTGTAAAGCTCTGAGATTAATCAATCCTTGAACCTCGGGCCCCATTCTATTTATGTGCAGAATTCAACAGGTGTTGTCCCCTCACCAAACAATGTGGACAAGGAGAGGCTAGATAAACTCACAGAGCTAGTTAAGAAGCTTACCACTGAAGTCACCTAACTAAGGAGCCAAAATATTCAATCCTAAGAAGCCCAAAGGGGAATTCAGTCCAACTATGGTCTAGACAACAGGGATATGATGCAAAGTTAGGGGAAATTTTTTAATAGAGGACAATATTTTGATAAAAATGAACACTCAGGGCAAAATAGGACTTGTGATACAAGGCCTAATAATGGAGGAATCCTAACATCTTTGGATCAGACAAACAATCAAGAGAAATCTGGTGGAGTTTACCTGACTAAGGAAGCTCTACCTGGATGGTGTAGGATTCACCACACCAATTAGCACTCTGAGTTGGACTATCAAGAATTCCTGAATGTTGCCTCTATTTTCAAGCAAAAAGCCCAACATACCAGTAGCAATCTAGGTGGACAAGAGATAGTGCCATCTGATCCTTATGACACACCAATCATGGTCGTGAATCATGTCCCATTTCCAAGAAGTGAAGAGAATGGACTAGAATAAGAAAAAGACAAAAGTGTTGAAATGGGGCATGTATATAGTGGAGAATCTAGAGCTCAACTTTTTGAAAGTAATGAGGATAATGATAATGGTCCACTAGATGAAGAAGAGTCTAAAGTTGAGGAGGTTCAAACATTTCGTCATGTGCCTACTTAGTACCTCATGAAGGGGGGACAATCTGATGTTGATAAACGAACAAGCATTGAAAATAGCAAAAATGAGTTTGTGGATGGCTCTAAGGATGATTGCTCTAACATAAACACAAAGAAAATAGGAGAGTGTGTGGTAGAAGAACTCAAGAAGGTCAAGGTGAGTCTCTCTATTTATGAATTGTTAAGAGTTCCTGCAATTATGGGTGTTGTACTAGGGTCCCTTAAAAGAAATATGCTTTATAGACAAAAGGGTGCTTCAATTTGGGCTAATACAAACACTTTAAATGAGGTACTTATATCCTAAGCCAACTTGGGGAATTATGTATTAGTGGAATACCCTCAAGGATATGATGATGATCAAGTCTTTATGTTGCATGATATGCCTAAGGAACCTACTCATAAATCTGACAGTGTTGAAGCTATAATCTAAGGTTAAATTTCCGAAATTAAAACTATCAAAGGAATTGAAATCATAAACCCAAAGAAGTAATGAAGAGAAAAATAAATGTAAATAAAAATATGAAAAAAGGAATGATCTCACCCAATGTCTTCAATCTCCATGGCTGACCTCCATTACACCTTCTAACTTCCTAATTGTGTTGCCCTCAAATCGAGTGTGTGAGCAATCCTTGCCTATGCCAACGTCTTAAACAAGCTTTGAAGGATTTTTCCTAAATGCCTATGCCTATGACAAAGATGAAATGACAAATCCTAAATGGTAAAATGGCTATAATTCTTCTCCTAGCTCTCAACAATTCTAAGAATCATGAATCCCTTCCTTATAAGCAAGCCTGTCATTTTATAGAAAACCCAATTCTGAATGGACAGATCAGATTGAATCTTGAAAAAAACCTAAAATGAAGGGACAAGATTAAATCTGACCATCCCTAATTAGGGTTAGGGCGAGATCCTTAAATGAAGAGTCAAGATGCAATCTGAAGAGAATCAGCTCAGTGGTGGAGAAAATATGTGAGATAATTAATTTTAAAAATAAAGATTTTTAAAATTAAAAGATAAGGCGACCCACTTTGTGAGATTTTAAAAATCACAAAGATGGAATGTGGAATGTCCACTTATAAATTACATAATGATCTAATTCATAAGTGGGGGATTAATAAATAATTGTCATAATTATTTATTTTAGTGGAAAGGGAAGTGGGATTAATAAATAATTAGTGAGAATATATAAATAAGTTAGTGGAAATAATTCACATTATTAGATTCATAGTGGAAATAATGCAAATTAACAAATTCAAGGTGGAATGTCCATTTATGAATTAAATAATGATTTAATTCATAAATGGGGGATTAATAAATAATTGTCATAATTATTTATTTTAGTGGAAAGGGAAGTGGGATTAATAAATAATTAATGAGAATATATAAATAAGTTAGTGGAAATAATTCACATTATTAGATTCATAGTGGAAATAATGCAAATTAATAAATTCAAGGTGGAATGTCCATTTATGAATTAAATAATGATTTAATTCATAAATGGGATAAACAAATAAGTTTATCCAAAATTTGGATTTTAAAAGCCATAAATAATCCCTTTTTAGATTATTTATCCAAAATGGACAATTAATTAAGAATGTGATGACATTTTAAATAATTTCATTTATTTAAAATGAGAGGCATATTAATTCAGAAAATTAAATAATTAAACATAATTATTCAATTTAGAAGATATGGATTTAGAAATTAAATAAATCAATGAATTTATTTAATTGTGATAATTAGTGATATATTAACTAGATAAATGAAATTCATTTATTTAGTGAGGAGGAAGAATTAACGAAGGAAGACTTAAGACAATTAACGACATATTAAATAAATAAACAATAATCATGAAGAATAAAAGGCCATGAATTAATTAAAAAATAATGAATTATTTAATTAATAGTCGGACGTAGATCTAGGATATAATTAAATGTCTTAATTATGCCAGGATGAAAGTGGTAAGATTAGAACTTGTAGGCCTAGGACATTTTTAAGTGTCTACATTTTTCCCCTCTTTGTCATAATGTCACTTGTCGCATTGTGACAAAGAAAATAAGTCAAAGCCATGCCCCAGTGAGGGTATATGGTATCAATGCCCCCTCAGGAGATTTTTCAAATTTTTGGTCGGCAATACAAAAATTTGGAAATGGTCCCGAATAGTCAATTGGATGACTAGAAAAAATAGTGGCACAGTCGATTTTCAATTTTGACATGTTTAAGGCAGCCATAGGGTAGTTAAAGTTGGTCAAATGAGCATCCAGTAAAGAGTATGATTTATGTTAATGCAATGTGCAATGATATGTATATGATTTACTACTATTGATGATGTATGTATAGGCCTAATGCAATGTTTATATGATCATGTATGCACTCATGTTTTTATATGTCATAGGATATCATCGTGAGATGGATGAGAGAAGATGACTAGGCCAACAAGAGAAGATGACCAGACTGATGAGAGAAGATGACCAGACCAGAGGAGATGCATGTTAGTTCCTAAACTGAATCCTTCAAAACTTTACCATAGGACTTTAATATTTATTGCTCTTAATAATCATTGGGCAGATTGTTGTGATGACGAACAAACACCATGATATGACATAGATCAAGGTGTGCAAGGTCGTATCATCACCCAAGATAAGTAGTCATAAACAAGGATGATCATGACTCATACCAAGAGTGCAATTGCCCTAGTCTTTTTGTCATGCGCAACCACAAGTAGAAAAAGACAAGCAGGACAAATCATGAAACGTCATTGCTTCTCTAAATCATGTTGCCATGACATCCTTGAGAAACTAGCAACATGATTGTCAAAATAAAAAATAAGGCTATCATCATGATACGTCGTTGTTTTTCTAAATCCTCAAATCAAGATCTCACTAAGAAACTAGTAATCATGCGTGTCAAAAGTCAAGACAAACTTCATGATACATCGTTGCTTCTCTAAACCTTGTTGTTTGGATCTCGCTGAAAAGCTAGTACCATGATGAAAGCTAAAATACAAGTGCCAAGTGTTTGCCAAGTGTGTCTAGACTCTGAGTGTTTAAGATGTTAGGTTTGATGATGTTGAGATGCCCAGGTGTCATGTTTTGTCGATGTAAAAATGTCAAAGATTGTCAAATTTAGGAAGGACACATCCTGAATAATGTTGATGTCGAGAGGATTTTGATCCTTAAAGGTCAAAGGGACCCCTCAAAATGCTAGATGACAGATGACGATGCCTAGGAAGGACTCATCCTAAGGCATAAGTGACAAAGATTGTTCTTCAAAAGGACATATCTAAAGACAATGATGATACCGAGGAAGGACACATGCTAAGGCATAAATGACAGAGTTTGTTCTTTAGGAGGACACATCTGAAGACAGTGATGATGCCTAGGAAGGACACATCCTAAGGCATGAATGACAGAGGTTATCTTTCAGAAGGACACATCTGAAAGTGACCAGAGTTGACAGTTTGACCAACTATGATAATGTGACTTGTTTTGACCAAGTCTTGACCAAAGTTTGGCTGAGTTTCACTTGTGTTGACTATATGTCAATTTTTTCATGATAATATGATTAATGTGTTTGAATAATAGATTGCCATACCTTGTTTTAAGATTTTTCCCGTTTGGAAAATGATTTCTCTTGACTTGAAGATTTATGATGTGTGTACCAGTGTAGTGTTATGAACCCTAATGCACTGACCTGAAAGGACTGACATAATGTCTTAGGGACTCAAGTATGAGTCTTGCCTATGTAGTAAATGTGCAGAGACAACGTAGTTCAGACAATGACATGGACTGACTGACATGATTGACTTTGACTCCATTTTTTTTTTTAGAATTTTGACATTAATTTGGATGTTTTTGTGTTTTCGACATGTTTCTATTTCTTTGGATTTCTTCAAGACATTTTTTTATTTTTTAGGTCTTTCTTCAGGACATTTTATGATTTTTAGGTCTTTCTGCAGGACATTTTGCGATGTTTTTGGTCTTTCTTTAGGACATTTTGCAATGTTTTAAATTATGCATGACATCCACTGCAATTACATAATAAACATTTTTCCCCCCAGTCAGGTCCAAGACTTAGTCAATTTTGAGGGATATGAAATGGATGTGCCTAGAGTACTAGATAGATAGTATAGAGGACTTGATGTCAATCATTATCAACCATGAAGGGAAGGGTAATAATGTGGTAGTGATGGAAAACGTATTTCATCCTAGGCCATATTAGACAAGGTAACAGTAGATGGCAGGGCAATGATTGATTACGCATGGTACCTATTTGCCAGGTTTTCACCATCGTACTTATCCAAACTGCCTGTTTTCTAGGTTTTCACCATTGGATGAATTATTTTTCTTTACTATTTTTGCCATTTTTCTTTTTTTTTTTTTCTTTTTTACTATTTTAGCCCAATCTCCTAATGCTATGCATAAATTTTTTGGAGATGTAGACTATTAATAGGCTCGGTCAGTTGTTCCTCATCTGGAGTAGCCAATTGATATGCTCTGAAACCAAAAGAGGATATGATAACATAAGGACCCAACCAATTTGGTTCAAACTTTCTCGGCTTTTCTCTATCAGCCTAATTTTTAGGGTTCTGCATGAGGACTAACTCACCAATGTCAAATTTCCTGGTCATAACCTTCTTGTTGTAGCTGCAACAAAGACGGTTTTGATATGCCTATAGATGATTCAGGAAATTTTTCCTTCTTTCTTCTAACATTTCCAGCTCGTTTAGGTGTGACTCTCTATATTCTTCATCATCTGTTAGACCCTTCAGGGAGACTCGTAAAGAAGGAATTTCAACCTCAATGGGAAAAATAGTCTCAGCCCCAAATACCAAGGCAAATAGAGTAGCTCCTATTGGCGTACGAATGCTTGTGCGATAAGCCCATAGAGCAAGGTTGAGTTGGATATGCTAGTCACAGCCAGCATCATTGACTATCTTTTTGAGGATTTTGACAATGGTTTTATTTGATGCCTCAACTTGACTGTTTCCTTGTGGGTAATGTAGACACTTCAAAATGACCTAGGCCTGCAAGCTCTATTTGTACCATTTTTGTCCTAACATAATTATGACATTTAATTGTCCTTGGTCCACGTTCGACTATTAATTAAATAATTCATTATTGTTTAATTAATTCACGTCCCTTTATTCTTCATGATTATTAAATAAATAAATTTTATTTATTTATTCAATACGTCTTTAATTATCTAAAGTCTTCCTTTAATTAAATAAATTTCGTAATTTGTTTAATTACCTTAATTCGTTAATTCTTCCTCATTTAAATGAATTATGTCTATTTATTTAAATACCACCCGCTTACACAAATAAATCAATTTATTTATTTATTAAAATCCTTATTTTCTTTCAACATGGCATCTTTCAAGGATATTCTCCACTCAACATTTTTAGCATTTTAAATTCTGACATGTCCTCCACTCAGAATTTTAAATTCTGACATGTCCTTCACTCAGAATTTTAAATTCTAACATGACCTCCACTCAGAATTTTAAATTCTGACATGTCCTCCACTCAGAATTAGTGATCAATTATCTTGTTAGGGTTTTTTGTTGGTTTTGTGCATGTGCAAAAAAAAATAAACACTTCAAAGGACACATGGATCAAATGGACAAAAATGATGCATCTAACTATTTTTGCAGATCGATAGTCAAAGACATATATTCAAACTACTGACATGTGGTTTTGTAGCTACGTTTGTCAAAGATTTATCTCTTAAACCACTTGTTTGCATTTTTTAATTTAGGAACATTTCCTTTGGTGCTCTAAAATGAATTTTGTTTGCAAGTGTCTGATTGTGTTTGCAAAATGGTAGGTGAGTATGCTCTCACCTTTTGAAAACTCGATGATCAGAAAACCAAACCTGTTTTTATGTGTTATTACCCTCACAATTTGGTATATCAGAGTATCCTCTCCCCTTGCCCTCTCGGGCGATCCTGAGTGTAAGAGAAATGGTTACCGACTCTGGAAATTGGGCCTTCCTTGGCAGGAAAAAGTACTCACCCCAAGGTGACTCAGACCGACAATGGAGCTCTTTGGTCGAGCTACCCTCGACCGGTATATAAATGTGAATCTTAAGGGAAAACCTAAGATTACGAGTGCGGATGTGTCATACGAATGGAGTAGTACTCCCATAAACCATGTTGAGCTTAACCTCTTTAGGTTGGAGTGCCACCTAATTGGTGATTAATCTCTTGCCCCATGTATGGCCACTCAAACAGGGGTCCCGAACTAAACACCTTTGTGTAGTAAGCCAAAAACCTTCCATTTTCTAGCACAACACCGGTTGGTGTGAAGGCATCCACACTTTCACAGTTTGTAGTAGAGGTGATCAATCTGCCATGGGAGTTTCATGGAGGTTGGAAGCTTGGTTGGCCTAAGAAGAGAGTGCACTATAAGGGGGAGCCTGTGCAACCAAGCTTCTGAATTCACATGCTATAGATATGCGGTTGGGGAAACCCAAGTGGAATCTAGCAGATATTGTCTTGGCCTAACCATAAGATTTGTGCTTGTCTTCTTTGCGATTGACTATACATTCAGAACATTTTGTTTGCCAAGTTTTTTCTGAATACTAAAACAAAACAAACAAACACTCAAATCTTGAAACAAGACCATCAATTTTAGACAATTCTAACCTTTCATCAAGACATCACAAAAGTAAATTTGAATCCAACAATTTGGCCTACTGTCCAACATCTTTTCTAGAAGTCTTTGTTAGAAACCAGAATTGAGAGTGCTCAAAGTGTTCAAACCATTAACTTGCATTTTTACCTTAGGTTCAACCTTGTTCATTTTAGTTGCATGCCCTAGGCCTCATAATCACCCTTCCTACATAGACTTGTTCATAGACTTTGGATTAGGCCACCTCATCACGCTTTGCAAAATCATTGCCTTCAAGAGTAGGTTATCTTGGGACTTAATCAACGATCTCCTTTTCAGCCATTGTCCTTTTTGTGAGAATTTTCCAACTCAATAGTCTAGTTAGGAAAACTCACTAGTCATTTTGGCATTGTCACTTAGTCCCTTTAACAAAGTCCTGTGATAACCAAAATTAAGACATAGATTAAGCTGAGAGTGGTTAGGAAAACCTTTCTCCACATTGCATTCATCTTAGTCCATACTTTGCATATTTTATGTCTAAAAATTCAAAAATAACCAAAAATATTGTTCACCCTAGTCTTCATTTTGCACTTAGAAAATTTCTCTTACCCTATGTTAATCAACATTGTCATCTTAGTCATCATTGTCACCTTGACCTTTGACATTTTTCTTTGGAAATCTTATCGTCTTACATAAATCATTTCCTTAGAAAAATGTCATGATTACGTTGCATTGCCATCCTTATCACAAAAACACCAAAGAAATAGAATAGTTGTCATAATCATCATCCTCATTTGAGCAATTCTCTTTTATGGTCGAAACTAGACTTCAAAGAAAGAAAAGACAAATGGAAAAATTTGGACAAGACTTCAATACCAACATCAACTCCAACACCTATGATATGAACCAAGACATGACTTTTAATGATCCATTTACCAACAAAAACATGCAACATCCTGTGAACCTACCAACATCCTCTCAAAATCCATTTGAACCATTCATGCAAAGAGACCACAATGGACAAGTATCTGTCATGGATTTAGAGGTTGCAGCCCAAGATCCTGACATAGCTTCATTTGTAGAAGACTTGGTCTTGAATGACACTGGCAGATACCTTGCTATGCTCTTAGACCAAGGGGAAAAACTACCAAGAGGCTTTGACATCAATACCATAAGACACTTTCCAGACAACACGACACGAAACGCGATACCTCAACAAAACGCGAACAATGCCTCCACTAGTAACATTGTCGTCACCACACAAGTTGCCACAAACACCATCAATGTTACATCTAGTGGCACCCTCAATCAAAACACCTCCAACCTAATCAATGCAACATCTATCGAAGGAACATCTGGACCATGCCACAAACAATATCAAAATCCATGCCTGCAATGACAATGACATCTTCACAAATAATGGGAACTACCCTAGGACCCACATCAATGGGGGAAAGCCCCTCCAACCCCATATTTGGGACATCATCTATGACCGTATGGACAACATCATCCAATCCTTATGTTGGAACCTCATTCAACCCCTTTAGAGGAACTAAACGACGTATGCTTATTAGAGGTCCCCAACCAAACACTAACACATTGTCACAATTGAACATCAATACCAACATCCCACAGGGACAATTCAAAGGACAAAATGCCAACATCCCACAAGGAAAATTCTTTCAATATGGGCCAGGCACTCAAATGACACAACAAATGAATACCCTTGGGCACCAAAATAGTCAAGGTTACCACATTCCCCAAATATCGATAAATATGGTTGGATCGCACATCCCCACATATTCATCACAGATCCACACACAACACATTCCTCATCAAAATTTGCAATACTAGCAATCGCGAAACCAAGACATATCATATATTTCACAGCAACACATGCCACATCCAAACTCAAACATGTTATCACAATCAATGGGGACTCAGGGTATACACATCACTCCCATGTGTGATGCGACCAATAATCCCATAATAGATGCCTTGACAGCCAGGATGGAAAACCTCCAAAAATAAATGGAAAACATGCAACCATCCAAAAAAACACCACCAATGTCATATGACCTATGTCCATATCCTTTTGATACAAATTTATACATGCCACCATTTCCTCCTAGATATGTGGCCCCAAACTTCACCAAATACAAAGGCAAGACAAATCCTATTGAACATGTTCGAGCATTCACAACCAACTATATGGAAATCGCATATAAACACACTTACTTGATGAGACTATTCTCCAAAAGTCTAACAAGACCCACACTTGAATGGTTTGAAGGGAATACAAACATGGAAGGAACTTGTAGGAAAATTTATAAAAAATTATGCCTATAACATTAACACAGACACCTCCATTACTAGCTTGTGCACACTTACACAAGAAGACATTGGTGAAACTTTTATCCCATTTTTCCAATGATGGAGAGGCTTAGCAAGTCACTTTCGCATAAACATACCTAAAAAAGAGAAGGTTGACATGTTTGTACAAACGCTCCTAGACCCATTGAGAAATGGGTTGTGAGTTCATTATTGTACAACCTTCGCAGACCTAGTCAAATGAGTTGTCCAACTTGAGAAAGCTCTTATTGCTGAGGGAAGATTAAAATATGGTCCTAAAAACACAAATGCAAGTCCAAATCCTCCCACTGACAAGAATAATTACTGGACTAAGAATAAACATGTCACTAATGATGGCATTGTCGACGCCAAGGTAGTGAACACTATGGGTCCTGTACTAGCTCTAAAGGGGGTTCAACCACAAAACACACCAACAGTGATATCGACACCCCCTACCCATGTACCTTCAAACAACCAAGGCAACCAAAATAATCAAGGACAATACCATCAAATAAGACAATTCCTCAGGGGTCACACATACACTCCCTTGGGGGAACCCATTGAAGAAGTCCTCAAGAAATGCATCCAAAAAGGGGTCATCACTCTCCAAGAACCCAAATCATATGACCTAGGACAATTCAAACCAGCATGGTGGAATGATAATGCATTTTGTGAGTATCACCGAGCAAAAGGACATACAACCTCAAACTATCGACAACTAAAAAATTTGGTACAAGACCTGATCGAGAATTGTACCATTGAGGTAGGTGGACCACAATTTGCATCTAATTCAGACCATATTATACACAAAAACCCACTGCAGGACCATGGTTCTAGTAACCCTTCCACGTCAAAAACCAATAACAATAATCAAGCCAACCATGCATGTATTGCATATGACTATTCTGGTGGACCCATCATAAACCATATTAGAATGGTTGTTGAACATGTCAATACAGTTACTATCAGAAAGGCCCCTGAATGCAATGTCACTACCCATGGGGGGAAAATCATGATAGCTAGCCCTCCTCCTAGACAACCAAAGGTAAAAATAGCTATCCCGTCTGCCCAACAATCACAGTCTCATCCATTTATCAAACAAGCCCAACCTAAAAGAAATTTTAACCTTATCGACCAACTTGGGAAGACACCTACATAGATTTCTATACTCGAGTTTCTACGCATCTCCCCAGTGCATAAGGCTATACTCGACAAAACATTACAAGAGTCTTTCATTCCCCAAGACATTGATGTCAACCAATTTGAGGCCATGGTGGGCTATCTTACCACTCCCCACCATATCTCTTTTTTGGACCAAGACTACTCATCGTCTAAATCCAAGCATAATGATTCCCTTCACATAGAAGTCTTCATCCATAAGCATAAGGTCCGACGAGTGTTAGTAGATGGCGGAGTAGGACTAAATATATGCTCCTTAAAATTGGTTAAGGCTCTAGGATTTTCTAATGCCTATGTGGACACTACAAAAAGCATTGTTATAAGAGCATATGATGATGAAGAACATACCTCCAGGGGAATAATTTCACTTCCAATTCGTATCGGATCGGTCATTGTGGACACCACTTGTCAAGTTCTTGATCTAGAACTTCCATACAATATTCTACTTGGTCGACCTTGGATTCATGCCTTGAAAGTTGTCCCTTCCACGTACCACCAGTGTTTGAAGTTTCCCTTTGAAGGCACTGATATTACCATATATGGGGACCCTGACCCATTTCAATATTGTACCAACTTGAGAGGAGTCTCAGAATGCCAAGTGCCTATCAACAATGAACCTTTGACATCCTCTAAGTTCCTTGACCCATCAACACTTGCAAAGCCTCCCACACCCACTACCACAACATCCACTTCTACTTCTTTGGCAACCATGACCACCTCCAGGACATCCACCACTTCACCCATTACCCCAAGCATCGACACAAGTATTAAGATTCTGGACCAAGGGTGTGGAGAGTATAAGCTGAATACAGCCTATTACATAACAAGGATGCCCAAGTCTCCCCAGGTCTATGGAAATCCTTGCTTCATGTTAGAGCCAAAAGAAATTTTTAGAGTCCCTCCAAAAATAGTATTCATAAAGTGGGGTGAAATGAGTCAAGAGGACACTGACAACATGTTATCTTGGATTTATAGAGAACCAAAGGATACAACTCCCTTACCAGTAAAAATGTATGGTAAAGGATATGACATGATAAGGGAAAAATGCTACGATGGAATTAGTGGCCTCAGCAAGCACAAGACAGGAAGGCAAGAACCTCTAGCACCTAAAGGAAGACCTAAACATCTTCAGTTAGGGTTAGGACCAAGAGAATCTAGCAATCATAGTACCAATGTTCTTTCTAGCGAGAGAGTAAATGCTTCAGACTGTGTCGACACAATTGGAGATCCCCTTTCTGAAACTAACTCCCACAAATGGGAATTTGGCTCTCAACGATCCCTAAGTGACTGTTGCCTTGATGACTTATTCCTTGAACCTAGAGAGTCTATGTTTGAAGAGAGATTCTGGAAAATGTTCAAAATTGACATGACACCAGACAACACCAAGTTCGGAACCTCTTCTACTCCTATTGACCATAACCTCAACATACTCATCTACCCTATCGAACCTAATAACCATCATTTGGATCCATCTGAATTCCCACATGACACTACTAACCCTGACTCCATGCCCTTTTTTCCTTACTTTGATGATGAGGGTGAATCAAGCGAGGCAGAGTATTAGATAGAATCTGATATAGAGCCCGATGATGACAATCTTATCTTTAACCCCTCTGAATCTGTCAACATGCTTTCCACTTCCTACCCATTGTACACCAATACTGAAGATGGTATTTCCTTAGTCTACCCGTAACTAATCGATTGGGATCAAAAAGGCCCTCCAATCATGGACGTATTTCAAAATGATGATGCCATTGCAAAATTCATGGGACTACATGAGGGTATACTAGGTGGGGACCACAAGGCTAGATTTTCCATTGACCTAGATTGTGATGCTTACTTTGGGGAGACTGCTCCATCCTCAAGTCACAAAATGAAAGGTAGAAATAAAGCAAAAAATGACACATCTTTAGGTGAAAACCAAAAGGCACCCTCTGATGATAAAAAAATAGAAATAAAGGACATATCCGAAGGTGAAAACCTCTCTGGGGCACCTAAGGATGGAGGACTGGAATTTCTTCTTGTAACTCAGGAAAAATCAGCCATGCTCATAGAAGACACTATGGAAATAAATATATCCACAACAAAAGATCCTAAGATGGTCCTCTTTGTGACATCTTTGATAGAGGAAGAAAAACCTGAGTTCCAAAAATTCTTTTTGGAGTGTAAGGTCAACTTTGCATGGTCTTATGCTGATATGCCTGGGTTGGATCCAAAACTTGTCTTGCACCATTTGCCATTGTTTCTAGATGCCAAGCCAGTAAAACAGAAGCTGCAAAAGATGCACCCATAGATCGCCTTATTAGTCAAAGTAGAACTTAAGAAATTGTTAGATGTGGGATTCATACGAGCCATCGACTATGCTGAATGGATATCAAATCTAGTACCAGTCACAAAGCCAAATGGTCAAATCTGCATCTGCACAGATTTTTGGGACATGAACAAGTCTTGTCCAAAGGATGACTTCCCATTGCCAAACATTGACATCATAGTGGACCTTACATCAGGATATGAGATGGTGTCCCTCATGGATGGTTTTTCTGGTTATAACCAGATTCGTATTGCCCCTGAAGATCAACACAAAACTTCCTTCACATGTCCTTGGGGCACATACTGTTGGAAAGTCATGCCTTTTGGTCTTAAGAATGCAGGTGCCACATATTAGAGAGCCATGACATGATGCATAAAATAATGGAAGATTATGTAGATAACCTTTTGGCAAAATATTTGACACGAAAAGACCACTTGAAGATGTTAGACAAAATTTTCAAGAGGTTGGAAGAGTACAAGGTCCGCTTGAATCTAAAGAAATGTGTCTTTGGCGTGACATCAGGAAAACTTTTGGGATACATTGTTTCTCATAGAGGCATTGAAGTTGATCCTGCCAAGGTAAAAGCCATATTAGACATGCCTCCTCCAAAAGGAATAAGCTAACTTAGGACATTACAAGGTAGGCTACAATCTATCTGACGCTTCATAGCACAATCGGAAAACAAGTGTCATCCATTTTAGTATCTTCTACACAAGAGTATACCTTTTGTATGGACTGATAACTGTCAAGAGGCTTTCCAACAAGTAAAAGACTATTTACTATCACCACCTGTTTTAATGCCACCAATCGAAGGTAAACCTTTGATTCTTTACATTTCGGCAACAACTTCAGCACTAGGGGCATTACTGGCACAAAAAAACCATGAAGAAAAGGAAAGGGCCATATACTACATCAGTAGGACACTGGTTGGATATGAGCTAAATTACACAACCATCGAACATGCTTGCCTAGCAGTTGTTTTTGCTGCTCAAAAATTAAGGCACTACATGCTGAATCACCAGACGCACTTAGTAGCAAAGATTGATCCTGTGAAATATCTCCTTAGTCATGCAACATTGATAGGTCGCCTGGAAAAATGAGTAATGATATTGAGTGAATATGATATTCAGTATATGGAAAGAAAGGAAATAAAGGGACAAGTAATAGCAGACCAACTGGCAGACGCACCTATAGAGGGACATCATCCACTAGTAGCATATTTTTCAGATGAGTCAATATTTCATATAGAACCTAAGGCACCTTGGAGGCTATACTTTGATGGATCTCATATTAATCACGGCTCGAGGGTAGGAATATTGTTTATCACCCCTCAAGGAGACTCCATCCCTAAGTCCTTCCGCATTGCTTTTCCATGTACAAATAATGTGGCAGAATATGAGGCACTTGTCACGGGACACAGAATGGCCATCAAATGGAAAATTACAACACTTCACGTCTATGGAGATTCCTAGCTGGTCATTAACCAAGTCAACAATGACTATGACACTAAGGATGAGAAATTAATTCCTTATAAATGAATGGTTGATAGCTTCCAAACATATTTTCACATGGTGACTTTTGAGAAAATTTTGAGAACACAAAATAAGGCAGCAGATGCAATTGCCACAATTGGTTCTCCCCTGGACATTCCTAGTAATGTGCCTCAATTTGAATTTTTGGTAGAACAACTTTTGGTTCCTGTGTATGACATACCAGAATCAGAGATGGTTTTCGAGCTTGTTGGTCCCAATTCTCCATGGTATCAAGAAATTTATGACTTCCTCAAGTCCCAAACCCTTCCCCCAACCTATCCAATAACCAACAAAATTCCTTTATCCAAAAATCCACCAGATACACCATCCTCAGTGACACCCTTTATCGTCGAAGCTTTGATAACTCCCTTCTTCGATGTCTTGACACTGATGAAGCACGAATGACCTTGCAAGAAGTACATGAGGGTATATGTGGATCCCATTCAAGTGGTCCTACTTTAGCCAAAAAGATAATGAGACTTGGGTACTATTGGCCAACCATTAAGAAAGATGCACTTGAATTTGTCAAAATGTGTCGCCAATGTCAGATACATAGTGACCTGATTCATGCACCAGCACAAGACCTTCGATCGATTACTTCTCCTTAGCCTTTCACCCAATGGGGACTCGACCTCGTGGGTAAGATTCATCTAACCTCGTCCAATGGCCACAAATTCATTATCACTGCCAATGAGTATTTTACGAAGTGGATCGAAGCCATCCCCCTAACATACATACCCAGAAAACAAATATCCAAGTTCATCCTTAACTACATCATTTGCTGGTATGGTCTCCCACAATCCATCATCACTGACAATGAATGACCATTTAAAAACCAAGACGTTCAAGAGTTATGTGAGCAGTTTCATATCCAACTCCATTTTTCCTCTCCAAATTATCCACAAGGAAATGGTCAAGCTAAGGCGTCAAATAAAACCATTGTCAAAATCCTCAAAAAGACTGTCAATGACATTGGCCGTGACTGGCATATCCAACTCAACCTTGCTTTGTGGGCTTACCGCACAAGCATTTAGATGCCTACAGGAGCTACTCCATTTTCCCTGGTCTTTGGGTCCAAGGCTATCTTGCCCATTGAGGTTGAAATTCCTTCTTTATGAGTCTCCCTGAAGGGTCTAACAGATGACAAAGAGTATAGATAGTCACGCCTACATGAGCTGGAAATGTTAGAAGAAAGGAGGCAAAATTCCTTGAACCATCTACAGGCATATCAAAACCATCTCTGTCGTAGTTACAACAAGAAGGTTATGGTCAGGAGATTCGACATTGGCGACTTAGTTCTCATGCAGAACCCTAAAAACTAGGCTGACAGAGAAAAGCCAGGCAAGTTTGAACCCAATTGGTTGGGTCCATACATCATCATCATGTCATTTGGATCTGGTGCATATCAGTTAGCTACTCCAAAAGGTGAATAATTGACAAAGCCAATCAATAGTTTGCATTTACGCAAGTTCTATACATAGCATCAAAAAGTATGGCCAAGAACCATTAAAAATATAAAAAAATACAAAAAATTTGAGAAAAAAATAAAGAGAAATAATTCATCCAATAGTGAAAACCTGGTAAATAGGCACTTTGGATAAGTACCATGGTGAAAACATGGCAAACGGGCGCTGTGTGTAGTCAGTCATTACTTCGACATCTACTACCACTCTATCTACCTTAGTCCATAATAAACATCCATTTTTCTTTTGACATTCGTCACAATGTTTCACCTTGACATCATGACGTTTCCTTCCATAGCCACTAGTGGTTGACACCAAAGTCTTACGCATCGCCTATCGTCCATACCGGTCATGACCTTCCCATCAGCTTGACTAGGGGAATTATTTTATCATGGGACTGCAGTGGGTATCACACATGGTCTTTCCAATAAAAAATGTCCTGAAGAAAGACCTAAAAATCAAAAATGTCTTGAAGAACGACCTAAAAATTGAAAATTTCCTGAAGAAAGACCTAAAAATCAAAAATGTCCTAAAGAAAGACCTAAAAATCAAAAATTTCATGAAGAAACACCAAAGAAATCGAAACATGTCAAAAACACAAAAACATCCAAATCAACATCAAAATCTTAAAAATGGAGTCAAAGTCTGTCATGTCAGTCAATCCATGTCATTGTCCGAACTATGTTGTCTCTGTCCATTTACTATGTAGGCAAGTCTCATATTTGAGTCCCTGAGACATTAGGTCAATCCTTTTAGGTTCGTCAAAATAAAATCATGGTGCAATCTTTGGTCATCAAGACAAAGTCATTGGTCGTGTCGAACTACGAGATCTCTGAGTGCATGACGTAGGCAAGGCCATCTATCGATGAGCCCCCGAGGCTGCACTAGGTTAGTCCATTAGGGTTCATAACACTACATTGGTACACACATCATAAATCTTCAAGTCAAGAAAAATCATTTGCCAAACGGGAAAAATCTTAAAACAAGGTATGAAAATTTGTTATTCAAACACGTTAATCATATTATCATGGAAAAATTGACATATCATCAACACAAGTCAAACTCAGCCAAACTTCAGTCAAGACTTGGTCAAAACAAGTCACATTATCATAATTGGTCAAACTGTCAATTCTGGTCACTTTCAAATGTGCCCTTCTGAAAGATAACCTCTATCATTCATGCCTTAGGATGTGTCCTTCTTAGGCATCGTCAATGTCTTCAGATGTCTTCTAAAGAATAAACTCTGTCATTTATGCCTTAGCATGTGTCCTTCCTCGGTATCATCATTGTCTTCAGATATGTCCTTCTGAAGAACAATCTCTATCACTTATGCCTTAGGATGAGTCCTTCCTAGGCATCGTCATCTATCATCTAGCATTTTGAGGGGTCTCTTTGACCTTTAAGGATCAAAATCCTCTCGACATCAACATTATTCAGGATGTGTCCTTCCTAAATTTGACAATCTTTGACATTTCGGCATCCACAAAACATGACATCTGGGAATCTCAACATCATCAAACCTGACATCTTAAACACTCAGAATCTAGACACACTCGACAAACACTTGACAATTGTCTTTTGGTTTTGTATCATGTTATTAGTTTTTTAACGAGATCCCACTAAACAGGATTTAGAGAAGCAACGACGTATCATGACGATTGACATGCATGACTACTAGTTTCTCAACGAGGTCCTGATTTTGGGATTTAGACAAACAACAACATATCATGGTAGGGCTCTTATTTTTTATTCTGACAATCATGTTGCTAGTTTCTCAAGGATGTCCTGGTAAGAGGATTTAGAGAAGCAACGATGTTTCATGATTTGTCCTGCTTGTCTTTTTCTGCTTGTGGTTGCGCATGACAAAAAGACTGGGGCAATTGCACTCTTAGTATAAGTCATGATCATCCTTGTCTGTGACTACTTGTCTTAGGTGATGATATGACCTTGCACACCTTGATCTATGTCATATCATGGTGTTTGTTGGTCATCACAACAATTTGCCCAATGATGATTAAGAGCAATAAATATTAAAGTCCTATGGTAAAGTTTTGAAGGATTCAGTCTAGGAACTAACATGCATTTCCTCTGGTCTGGTCATCTTCTCTCGTTAGTCTGGTCATCTTCTCTTGTCGGCCTAGTCATCTTCTCTCATCCATCTCACGATGATATCCTTCCTAATTGACCATTGTAATTGTGTTGTGACGCATAGAATGCTGGAACGTGAAGGCAAATGCGCTTACACAAACGCTGTATGCATCGGCGCATTCATTCTTTTCCCTACAAACCTAATTCCGACATGCAAAACAAAAAAATTACAAAGAAAGGAGGGGGTATGTGACCACTGGCTCCGAGCCCCAGTCCTGAAGTCCGCATGAGCTCACCGTAATGCTCGTCACTAGAATCCACAAGGTAAATACTGAAAGTGAATTGACTTTTACCCCTTTGTCAACCTATTTATAAAGTCAAAATGGCATTTGTCAACTGGGGTATTATAGGATGCTCATTTGGCCAACTTTGACTATCCTGCACGCTTTAAATATGTCAATCCAAAACTGACCACGCCATCATTTTCTAGTCATCAAATTGACTTTCAGGACCCTTTCCAAATTTTCTTGCCGCTGACCCAAAATTTGAAAAATTTCCCGAGGGGGCATTGATACTCTATACCTTCACCGGGGCATGGCTTTGACTTATTTTCTTTGTCACAACGCGACAAGTGACATTATGACAAAGAGGGGCAAAATGTAAACACTTTCCTTAAAATGACTCTAGGCCTACAAGCTCTATTTTTTTCACTTTCATCCTAATATAATTATGACATTTAATTATGTCCTTGGTCCACGTCGACTATTAATTAAATAATTCATTATTGTTTAATTAATTCACGCCCTTATTCTTCTTCATGATTATTAAATAAATAAATTTTATTTATTTATTCAATACGTCTTTAATTATCTAAAGTCTTCCTTTAATTAAATAAATTTCATAATTTATTTAATTACCTTAATTCGTTAATTCTTCCTCATTTGAATGAATTATGTCTATTTATTTAAATACCGCCCACTTACACAAATAAATCAATTTATTGATTTATTAAAATCCTTATTTTCTTTCAACATGGCATCTTTCAAGGATATTCTCCACTCAACAATTTTAGAATTTTAAATTCTGACATGTCCACTCAGAATTTTAAATTTTGATATGTCCTGTAAATTTAAATTGACATGTCCTCCACTGAATTTTAAATTCTGACATGACCTCCACTCAGAATTTTAAATTCTGACACTGACCTCCACTCCATAATTTTAAATTCCTCCTTAATTTTAAATTTTGACATGACCACTAAGAATTTTAAATTCTGACATGACCTCCACTCAAAATTTTAAATTTTGACATGTCCACTCAGAATTTTAAATTTTGACATGTCCACTCAGAATTTTAAATTCTGACATGTCATCCACTTAGAATTTTAAATTCTGACATGTCCTCCACTCATAATTTTAAATTCTGACATGACCTCCACTAAGAATTTTAAATTTTGACATGTCCTCCACTAAGAATTTTAAATTCTGACATGACCTCCACTCAGAATTTTAAATTCTGACATGTGCTCCACTCAGAATTTTAAATTCTGACATGTCTTCCACTCAGAATTTTAAATTCTGACATGTCATCCACTCAGAATTTTAAATTCTAACATGTGCTCCACTAAAAATTTTAAATTCTGACATGTCCTCCACTCAGAATTTTAAATTCTAACATGTCCTCATCCTTAACCACTCACAGGTTAACAAGTGGCCTCATCTCATTGGCCATTTTCTCATCAGAATAGTCTATAAATTGAGGGCCTCATTCTTCATCAAAGAGGACTCTTGGAAGTAGGAGAGGCATTATAGTCCAATTTGCATAGGCATAGGCATTTCAAATTCAAATCCTTCGAAGCTTGGTGTAGGACTTAGATTTGTATTTTCAGATTGCTCACATGTCAAATTTGAGGGCAACACATCAACCAACAAGTTAGAAGGTGTTACAAAAGTGAATCATGGAGGTATCGGTGATTAACAGGTATAATCATTCTTTTGTTTACTTTCATTGTATTTTGTAATTGCTTTGGGTTTATTGTCTCCATTGATAATCTAATTCTAAAATAACCCTCAGTTACAGGTAATATGGAGATGAAAAATGATGTTGGATATGGAATCGTTCACATAACTCTCAAACGTCTTGGTTTTAAAATGGACATCCGTTATCAGTGATAATGGATTGTGGAAGGCCATACTGACAAATGATGTAATTAAGGATGAACTTGGATATTTGTTTTCTGAATATGTATGTCAGAGGGATGGCTTCAATCCACTTCGTAAAATACTCAGTGGCAGTGATGATGAATTTATGGCCATTGGACGAGGTCGGATGAATCTTACCCATGAGGTCGAGTCCCCATTGAGCAAAAGGACAAGGAGAGGTGATCGGTCGAAGTTCCTGTGCTGGAGCATGGATCAAATCACTGTGAATCTGAAATTTACGACAAGTCCTGACATATTCTATTGCATCTTTTTCAATGGTTGGCCAATAGTACCCAAGTCTTATTACCTTTTTGGCTAGAGTAGGACCACTCGAATGAGACCCGCATATACCATTATGTACTTCACATAAGGTTGTACTTGCTTCATTAGTGTCGAGACATCTAAGGAGGGTTTCATCAAAGCTATGGCGGTAGAGGGTGTCACTGGCGATGGTGTATCTGGCAGCTTTTCAGATAAAATACTTTCGTTGATTATTGGATAGGTTCATGGGGAGGGTTTGGGACTTGAGGTAGTCATAAATGTCTTGATACCATGGAGAATTGGGACCAACAAGCTCACAAACCATATCTGATTCTGGTATGTCATATGCAGGAACCAAAAGTTGTTCCACCAAAAATCCAAATTGAGGCACATTACTAGGAATGTCCAGGAGAGATCCAATTGTGGCCATTGCGTCTACTACCTTATTTTGTGTTCTTGGAATTTGGTCAAAAGTCACCATGTGAAAATATGTTTGGAAGCTATCAACCATTTGTTTATAAGGCATTAATTTCTCATCCTTAGTGTCATAGTCATTGTTGACTTGGTTAATGACCAACTGAGAATCTCCATAGACATGAAGTGTCCTAATTTTCCATTTGATGGCCATTCTGAGTCCTATGACAAGTGCCTCATATTCTGCCACATTATTTTTACATGGAAAAGCAATACGAAAGGACTTAGGATGGAGTCTCCTTGAGGGGTAATAAACAGTATTCCTACCCCCGAGCCATGATTAGTATGGGATCCATCAAAGTATAACCTCCAAGGTGACTTAGGTTCTGTATGAAATATTGACTCATCTGGAAAATCTGCTACTAGTGGACGATTTCCCTCTATAGGTGCGTCTGCCAGTTGGTTTTCTATCACTTTTCCCTTTATTGTCTTTCTTTCAATATACTGAATATCATACTCACTCAAGATCATTACCCATTTTGCTAGGCGACCTGTCAATGCTACATGACTTAGGAGATATTTCATGGGATCAATCTTCGCCACTAAGTGTGTCTGGTGATTTAGCATGTAGTGCCTTAATTTTTGAGTAGCGAAGACAACTGCTAGGCAAGCACGTTCGATGGTTGTGTAATTTAGCTCATATCTAACCAGTGTCCTACTGATGTAGTATATGGCCCTTTCCTTTTCTTCATGGTCGTTTTGTGCCAGTAATACCCCCAGTGCTGAAGTTGTTGCAGAAATGTACATAATCAAAGGTTTACCTTCGACTAGTGGCATTAAAATAGGTGGTGATAGTAAATAATCTTTTATTTGTTGGAAGGCCTCCTGACATTTGTCTGTCCACACAAAAGGGATACTTTTACATACAAGATATTGAAATGGATGACACTTGTCTGCCAATTGTGCTATGAAGCGTCAGATAGATTGTAACCTACCTTGCAATGTCCTAAGTTCACTTATCCCTTTTGGAGGGGGCATGTCTAATATGGCTTTTACCTTGGTAGGATCAACTTCAATGCCTCTTCAAGAAACAATGTATCCCAAAATTTCTCCTGATGTCATGCCAAAGACACATTTCTTTGGATTCAAGTAGACGTTGTATTCTTCCAGCCTCTTAAAAATTTTGTCTAACACTTTCAAGTGGTCTTTTCGTGTCAAATATTTTTCCAACAAGTCATCTACATAATCTTCCATTATCTGGTGCATCATGTCATGGAATATGGTTGTCATGGCTCTCTGATATGTGGCACCTGCATTCTTAAGACCAAAAGGCATGACGTTCCAATAGTATGTGCCCCAAGGACATGTGAATGTTGTTTTGTGTTGATCTTCAGGGGCAATGCGAATTTGGTTATAACCAGAAAACCATCCATGAGGGACATCTCATATCCTGCCATAAGGTCCACTATGATGTCAATGTTTGGCAAGGGGAAGTTATCCTTTGGATAGGACTTATTCAGGTCCCAAAAATTTGTGCAGATGTAAATTTGACCATTTGGCTTTGTGACTGGTACAAGATTTGATATCCATTCAGTGTAGTCTATGGACTGTATGAATCCCACATCTAACAACTTATTGAGTTCTACTTTGACTAACAAGGAAATCTGTGGGTGCATCTTTCGCAACTTCTATTTCATTGGCTTGGCATCTGGAAATAATGGAAAATGGTGCAAGACAAGTTTTGGATCCAACCCAGGCATATCGACATAAGACCATGCAAAGTTGACCTTACGCTCTGAAAAGAATTTTTGGAACTCAGGTTTCTCCTCCTCTATCAAGGATGTCACGAAGAGGACCATCTTAGGATCTTCTACTATGGATATGTTTATTTCCATAGCGTCCTCTATGAGCATGGCTGATTTTTCCTAAGTTACAAGGAGAAAGTCCAGTCCTCCATCCTTGGGTGCCTCAAAGAATTTTTCACCCACAGATATGTCCTTTGTTTTTACCCTTTTTTCATCAAAAGGTGCCTTTCGGTTTTCACCTAGAGATGTCGATCTTCATTGTCGGGTGATCCAAAACCTAATCCCATATATTTTGGTATTTGGAAAGTTTCTATGGGCTCTCTTCATCCTACTTTATTTCTGCCTAGACCACTAGTACCATCGTATCCTTTAGCCTTCATTATGTCATATCCCTTGCCATATTTTTGAACTAGTAATGGGGGTAATGCGGCAATATCTTTATAGATCCATCTTGTTATGTCAGCAAGGTCCTCATTACGCATATCTCCCCATTTGATGAAAACTATTTTTGGGGAAACCTTGAAAGTTTCCTTGAGTTCCATTCTGAAACATGGCCAACCATATACCTTTGGAGGCTTGGGTAATGTTGTTATGCTATATGATGTGTATAGTTTGAACTCCCCACAGCCAAGGTCCTGGATCTTGATAGTGGATTCAGCCTGAGGGTTTGTGGAAGGTGGTGATGTAGTAGGAGACGTGGATGGAGCAGATGAGGAAGATGACATGAGTGTGGATGGGTCGATGTAGTTGGATGACGAGAAGCTAGGTGGTTCTTGGTTAATAGGTACTCAATTTTCAGAAATACCTCTTAAGTTGGTACAATATTGGAAAGGATCAAGGTCTCCATATATGGTTATTTATGTGCCGTCAAATGGAAACTTTAGGCATTGGTGATATGTGGATGGGACGACCTTTAAGGCATGAATCCAAGGTCAACCAAGTAGAATATTGTATGGAAGCTCTAGATCTAGGACTTGACAAGTGGTGTCCATAATGACCGGTCCCACTCTGATGGGGAGAGAGATAATGCCACGAGAGGAGCATTCTTCATCATCATATGCTTTTATCACTATACTATTTGTTGCGTCTACGCATGCATCAGAGAGCCCTAGAGCCTTAACCACCTTGAGGGAGAATATGTTCAATCATGCTCCGCCATCTACTAAAACCCATCTAACTTTGTGCTTGTGGATGAAAGTTTCTATGTGCAATGCATCATTGTGGTTGGTCTTATGTGATGAGTAATCTTGATTTGAGAAGGTGACATGGTGAGGCGTGGTGAGGTATCCCACCATGGTTTCAAACTAACTGACATCAATGTCCTTGGGGACTAATGACTCTTGGAGGGTTTTATCTAGTATATCTTTGTGCACAGGAGAGATATGAAGTAGCTCAAGTATAGAGATTTGTGTAGGGGTTTTGCCTAGCTGGTCGATAAGGTTAAACTAACTTTTGGGTTTCCCTTGCTTTGTGGCTGAGAGAGGTTTTGGTTGGTTAGCAGATGGGCCAGGTATGGTGATTTTGGGTTGTCTATCGGGTGGTGGACCAGCTATGGTGACCTTGCCACTATGAGTAGTAGCATTACAATGAGGTGCTCGCTTGACCATAATGGTATTAATGCATTCATCCTTAGTTCAGACATTATTTATAATAGGTCCGCCCAAATAGTCGTACTTGGTTTGGGTGAGATTGGTATGATTATTGTTTATCTTCAGACCTGACGTGGAGGCATTATGAGAACCATGGTCCTGTAGTGGATTTTTGTGGATAGTATGATCTGAATTTGAGGTGAGTTGTGGTCCACTTACCTCAATGACATGACTATCGATAAGATCTTGTATTAGGTTCTTCAATTGTTGACAGTTAGAGGTTGTATGTCCTTTTGCTCAATGATACTTGCAAAATGCATTATCATTCCACCAAGCTAGTTTAAATTGTCCTGGGTCGTATTATTTGGGTTCTTGAAGCGTGATGACCCCATTCTGGAGGCATTTCTTGAGGACTTCGATATCATTGTTGGTGTGTTTTTTCGTTGAACCTCCTTTAGATCCAATATAAGACCCATAGTGTTCACTACCTTGGCATCGACAATGCCATCATTGGTGACATGTTTATTCTTAGCCTAGTATTTATTCCTGTCAGCGAGAGGATTTGGACTTTCATTTGTGTTTTTAGGACCATATTTTAATCTTCCCTTAGCAATACGAGCTTTCTCAAGTTGGACGCCTTGTTCAACTAGGTCCGCGAAGGTTGTACAACAATAAACTCGCAAGCCATTTCTCAATGGGTCTAGAAGTGTTTGTACAAACATGTCAACCTTCTCCTTTTCAGGTATGTCTATGTGACAGCGGCTTGCCAAGCCTCTCCATCATTGGAATAATGGGATAAAAGTTTCACCAATGTCTTCTTGTGTAAGTGTGCATAAACTAGTAATGGAGGTGTCTATGTCAATGTTATAGGCATATTTTTTTATAAATTTTCCTACAAGTTCTTTCCATGTTTTTATCCCCTTCAAAGTGGAGAACCATTCAAGTGTGGGTCATGTTAGAATTTTGGAGAATAGTCTCATCAAGTAAGTGTGTTCATATGCAATGTCCATAGAGTTGGTTGTGAATTATTGAATGTGTTCAATAGGATTCATCTTGCCCTTGTATTTAGTGAAGTTTGGGGCCACATATCCAAGAGGAAATGACGGCATGTATAAGGTTGTTTCAAAAGGATACAAACATAGATCATATGACATTGGTGATTTTTTGTCGGATGGTTGCATGTTTTCCATTTGTTTTTGGAGGTCTGCCATCCTGGCTATCAAGGCATCTATTATGGGATTATTGGTTGCATCACACATGGGAATGATGTGTATCCCCTGAATCCCTGTTGATTGTGATAGTATGTTCAAATTTGGATGTGACATGTATGACATGTCTTGGTTTGACAGTTGTTGATATTGCCAATTTTGATGAGGAACGTGTTATGTGTGGATCTGTGATGAATATGTGGGGATGTGCGATCTAGCCATATTTGTCGATATTTGGGGAATTTGGTAACCTTGACTATTTTGGTGCCCAAGGGTATTCATTTGTTGTGTCATTTGAGTGCCTTGTCCATATTGGAAGAATTGTCACATGTGGGATGTTGGTATTTTGTCCTTGGTATTGTCCATGTGAGATGTTATTATGGCCTTGGAATTGTCCATGCAGGATGTTGGTATTATAGCCTTGGAATTGTCCATGTGGGATGTTGGTATTATGGCCTTGGAATTGTCTATGCGGGATGTTGGTATTATGGCCTTGTGAGGCATTGATGTTTAATTGTGATGACGTGTTAACGTTTGGTTGGGAACTTCTAATAAGCATACGTCATTTAGTTCCTCCAAAGGGGTTGAATGAGGTTCTGACATAAGGATTGGATGATGTTGTCCCTATGGTCATAGATGAAGTCCCAAATATGGGGTTTGAGGGACTTGCCCCCATTGGTGTCTAGGCCCTAGGGTAGTTCCCCCTATTTGTGAAGAGGTCATTGTCATTGTGGGCATGGATTGTGATATTGTTTGTGGCATGGTGGGCGTTCCTCCGATAGATGTTGCATTGATTGAGTTGGAGGTGTTTTGATTTATGGTGCCACTAGATGTAACATTGATGGTGTTTGTAGGAATTTGTGTGGTGACAACAGTGTTATCGTTGGAGGCATTGTTTGTGTTTTGTTGAGGTGTCTTGTTGTCTAGAGGAGAAGGTCTTATAGTATTAATGTCATATCCTCTTGGTAGTTTTTCCCCTTGGTCTAGAAGCATAGAAAGGTATCTATCAGTGTCATTCAAGACCAATTCCTCTACAAATGACGCTACGTCAGAATTTTTGGCTGCAGCCTCTAAATCCTCAGCTGTTACTTTCCCATTGTGGTCTCTTTGTATGAATGGTTCAAATGGAGTTCGTGAAGATGTTGGTAGGTTCATGGAAGATTGTATGTTCATGTTAGTGAACGGATCGTTAAAATTTATGTCTTGGTTCATATCATAGGTGTTGGTGTTGATGTTGGTATTGAAGTCTTGTCCAAATTTTGCCATTTGTCTTTTCTTTCTTTGAAGCCTAGTTTCGACCATAAAAGAGAATTACTCAAATGAGGATTATGATTATGACAACTAGTCTATGTTTTTGGTGTCTTTGTGATAAGGATGACAATGCAAGGTGATCATGACATTTTTCTAAGGAAATGATTTATGTAAGATGATAAGATCGCCAAAGAAAAATGTCAAAGGTCAAGGTGACAATGATGACTAAGATGACAATGTTGATTAATGCAGGGTAAGAGAAATTTTCTAAGTGCAAAATGAAGACTAGGGTGAACAATATTTTTGGATTTTTAAGTATAAAATATGCAAAGTATGGACTAAGATGAATGTAATTTGGAGAAAGGGTTGCCTAGCCACTCTGAGTTTAATCTATGTCTTAATTTTGGTTATCAAAGGACTTATTAAAGGGACTAAGTGACAAGGTCAAAATGACTAGTGATTTTTCCTAACTAGACTATTGAGTTGGAAATTCTCACAAAAAGAACAATGACTCAAAAAGGAGATTGTTGATTAAGTCCCAAGATAACCTACTCTTGAAGGCAATGATTTTGTAAAGCGTGATGAGGTGGCCTAATCCAAAGTCTAAGGACAAGTCTATGTAGGAAGGATGATTATGAAGCCTTGGGAACGTAACTAACTATAACAATGTTGAACCTAAGGTAAAAATGTAAGCTAATGGTTGAATGTTGAAAAACTTTGAGTAATTTCAATTCTGGCTTTTAACAAAGACTTCTAGAAAAGATGTTGGACAGTAGGCAAAATTGTCGGATTCGAATTCCCTTTTGTGATGTTTTGATGAAAAGTCAAAATTATCCAAAGTTGATTGTTTCGTTTCCAGATTTATGATCATTATGTATATTGTTCGAGAATCTAGAAAACACTTGACAAGCATGATGTTTGAGTGTAAGCAAGCACATATAAAACAAGTACAGTCCTAGAAGGCCAATAGGCCAAAGGTTTGTATGCTTGGTATAGCCCATCGATATACCCCAGATTGGTGATAAACACCTTTCCTTCTCGAGAGCGGATATTAGAATTTTGGTGGCATTAGCTCCCCTCAACGACTCATTAATGTCATTCGAGCACACCAAATTTGATTCTTGGGTAATGACTTTCCAAGAACTACTATCTCTACTCAAGGGGATCAGTAGTGAGTGTCTTTGGGCATGATACTATACCCTGCACTATACCAAGTAACGGCCAAATAATGGTTGGACACTAAAACAAGAGGTGTTTAATTCGGGCATTTCATTCGTAGGGCATGATCCATGCGGTGAGAGTCCCCTTTCGGATCCATCTCATCGGAACCATACACGTGATTCTTGGGATTTTTCCAAGAATCCACTTTTATATACCGGCTGGAAGTCCCTCAGTGTCAGGGTGCTACCAGTCTGAGTTGTCCTGGGGTGAGTACCTTTTCCCACCAGAATAGGCCCAAGTTCTAGAGTTAGTAACCGTTTCTCTTACACCAAGGATCACTCAAAAGCGCAAGGGGAGAGGGTACTTCGATTACTAAGTCATGAGGGTAATAAATTAAAAAAAAAAAGAATGGCTCTAGTTTTCTAATCACCAAGCTTTCACAAGGTGAGAGCATACTCGCCTACCATTTTGCAAACACAGTCATGCAAATTAGAAAACATTGTTCTTTTTAATTGCACTAAAAGTAAGTGTGTACTAATTTAAGAAAAATAAAGACACAATGTTTTAGTTTTTATTCTTTGACATTCAAACCTGCAAAACCACAAGTTAGAAGTTTGAATTTTTTTCCTTTGACCCACGAAAAGTAATCGCAAATGCTGCAAACAAAAATTAATAAAAAAAAAAAACTTTAAATGAAAACATCAAACTAAAATAGTGATAACTTCCTCAAACTAAACAAAATTTGAAATTGTAGATATCTATGGAAAGCTAAGACATAGACCTTCAAAACCCAGAAAATGTTTTGCAAAATCCTACAAGACAAAATTGTTATAAACAAAAAAAGATTCAGATTTTAACAACTTAAAACTTAACAAAAATTGTGATCACTAAAATAGGCATAACTTTCTCAAATCTTAACAAAATTTAAAACCATTTGAAGTTCTGAAAAGCTGAAAATGAGATCTAAAAAACCCAGAATTTTTTTAAATATTTTATTTGCCTATTTTTCTATGCTCAAAAAAAGGTGATGGGTTTTAACAACTAAAGCTTAAAAAACTATGATCACTAAAATGGCCGTAACGTCCTCAAATCATAATGAAATTTGAAACCGTTTTGGAAAGCTCAAACCAAGATCTAAAAAACCCAGAAATACTTTTAAAATATCTTATTCACCCATTTTTCTGTGCTCAGAAAAAGGTGACGGGATTTCGTATGACTTTTTGGCTGTAGCTTGCAAAACAATGAAAACAAACAAGAAAAACACACAAAATTTTCTACAAAATGTTGAGTTCACCAATGTAATCTAAGGTTAAATTTACGAAATTAATACTATCAAAGGAATTGAAATCATAAACCCAAAGAAGTAATGAAGAGCAAAAGAAACGTAAATGAAAACATGAAAAAAGGAAAGATCTCACCCAATGTCTTCAATCTCCATGGTTGGCCTCCATTACACCTTCTAACTTGTTGATTGTGTTGTCCCCAAATTGAGTGTGTGAGCAATCTTTGCTTATGCCAACGTCCTAAACAAGCTTTGAAGGATTTTTCCTAAATGCCTATGCCTATGACAAAGATAAAATGACTAAAATCCTAAATGGTAAAATGGCTATAATTCTTCTCCTAGCTCTCAAGAATTCTAAGAATCATGAATCCCTTCCTTATAAGCAAGCCTGTCATTTTATAGAAAACTCAATTCTGAATGGACGGATCAGATTGAATCTTCACAAAAACCTAAAATGAAGGGCCAAGATTAATTCTGACCATCCCTAATTAGCGTTAGGGCAAGATCCTTAAGTGAAGGGTCAAGATGCAATCTGAAGAGAATCAGATCAGTGGTGGAGAAAATATGTGAGATGATTAATTTTAAAAATAAAGATTTTTAAAATTAAAAGATAAGGTGACCCACTTTGTGAGATTTTAAAAGTCACAAAGATGGAATGTGGAATGTCCACTTATAAATTACATAATGATCTAATTCATAAGTGAGGGATTAATAAATAATTGTCATAATTATTTATTTTAGTGGAAAGGGAAGTGGGATTAATAAATAATTAGTGAGAATATATAAATAAGTTAATGGAAATAATTCACATTATTAGATTCATAGTGGAAATAATGCAAATTAATAAATTCAAGGTGGAATGTCCATTTATGAATTAAATAATGATTTAATTCATAAATGGGGGATTAATAAATAATTGTCATAATTATTTATTTTATTGGAAAGGGAAGTGGGATTAATAAATAATTAATGAGAATATATAAATACGCAAGTGGAAATAATTCACATTATTAGATTCATAGTGGAAATAATGCAAATTAATAAATTCAAGGTGGAATGTCCATTTATGAATTAAATAATGATTTAATTCATAAATGGGATAAACAAATAAGTTTATCCAAAATGTGGATTTTAAAAACCATAAATAATC
>VDFB02193867.1:427898429-428004607 GCA_007258455.2 Sequoia sempervirens
TTCCTACATGTGGGAAAGAATAACAGCTACTCCATTTAGGGAATGCACACTAGTCCTCTCAAGTTCATCTTTTAGTTTTTCTAGACTATGCAATATTAACATGCATGGTTCACTATATATCCCTAGGTTTGCACCTTGTGCTAATGAATCTCTCAATTTTTTAATATCATTACTAGTATTTGAAAACAAAGAATCTAGCGCAGGTGGAACATGATCTACATTTTCCATGTTATATATATGCTCCACGGTACACCTAAAAAACAATAAGACGATTAAATAATATATCTAGATAAAAAGAATACAAATCTAAAATAGAACTTGTAATTTAATTCATCCACTCATCAATAATATTTTCATACTATTAACTTGACTTAAAAAGAATTGGAAGACAACTATAATCTATAACATAACATCTTTAAATGGTTCAAATTTTAAATGAAACGATGAAAGAAAGAATAAGAATACAAAGATTAAAGTATAAAATCATTTGAAAATAATTGGGGATAAAAATATTTAATCTAATAGTTGTTAACATAAATGAACTTCAATTATATAGCCTTGAGAACATCAAAAAATTATAGAACATCAAAAATGCATCATTAAATGTATAGTAACATCATGCACTTTAGTTAAAAATATTAAAAACAACCACAGAATACGAGATGAAATTAAAAGTTCCAACTAATGATGTTATAATAATCCTCCCCAAGTTGGTCCCACTCTAATCCCAATCATCATACTTAATGTTTGGTACTTAATGTTATGTCTATCTTATGGAGTTATTTCTCCTTCCACCAAATATCCCCAAATTTATCCTCTCCTTTTCCTAGATCTCATCTCATGCTTACTTATTATGATGCACATAGTTGTCTTGTCTCCACATTAGTTCTCATTAGTTTTGTTTACACTTCCCATGTTCCCCTCACTATGATATTCCTACGCAAGTCTTTGTCACTCCACACTCATTTATTATGTCACGACAAATTTATACACCACTTTCGATTTCTCATCTTGCCACTTTCATTCATGTCCTTAATCCTAGTGTGCCTCTATTTAATTACACGTCTCTTGAGAAAAACAATGATTTAATATCTTATGAGTATTAAATTAGATTATGAGTATAATTTAAAGAATTATAGTCATGATTTTGTAATTGTCATGTAATAGACATAAATATCATTCATTTTGTTGGTAAAACTACATATTTAGAGTAATATTATGAAGGTTAAATTTAAATGGTTTATCTAGCACTCAAATAATCATTCTAGACTAATAGTTGATTTAAAATTTATTTTACAATGATTATTGATTATATTTAATAAAAAATACTTGATATTCCCACCAAGTTATTAAGCGTGCAAATCAACTATTGACATGGACTAAACTATTGCAAACAAGGTAAATATATATAGTAGGAGTATCAACTAATGGTGAGGCACTTTAAGTCTAATCAAACATACAATATACCAAATAATATTAATGAAATAGTGGAGAAAATAAATAAATATTCAAACCTCATGAACACTAGAATTATAATATGGAGAAACCCTTTCCAAAAATCCCACTACTAAAGAGATATGAAACTTTTATTAATATTCATAACAAGATTATAACAATCCAATCCACTCAATCTTCTTTAGTCTAATGTTTTGGCTATTTCTACATAACACTATTTAAACCTTATGTCATACATTAAATTATATATAGAGCAAGGGAAACAAAAAATGATCAATTAATTTATGTAATGAGTGGAAAAAAATCATGGTCCACAAGAAAAGAACCCATGCCCCACTATGCATTGGAACATGTACACAAAATATAAACGAACTAATGATATAGGACCTTAAATCCCATAACCTTGATAGTAACCACTCCCAATACTAGTGCTTTATGATGAAGATGTCAACTACAATAAGTCTCATCTATTATGAAAAGATGCTCCACTCTTCCCAATGTAACTCCTAATACAATAATCATCACGATCTCCTTATTTAATTTTATTATAATAATATCTTGAGCCCATTGCTTACCTTTTCATTTTTTCTCACATATCACACTATAAAATTTTGGAGCTCATTTTCACTTTGCGAGAGTCTCTCGAGGGTTTTAATGGTGTCCAAATTGATATTTTTTAGCAAAATGCATCAAACTCATTAATATTTTTAATTTTAAGAAAATATTAAAATCAAAGCTCTATCGACTATAATTTATGCCCTTTAGAAAGAATTTAGAAAAAAGCAACATTAAAGATAAGATTTTAAGTGAATGGAACACTAATCCCAACTTACACCAACCAAGTACAAATGGGTATTTAGCTTCATGGAGATTCATTCATGGTTGGTGATGGTGCATGAGTAGGCTAATAGAGGAAGAAAGACCATATGTTCATTAAGAAGAAATTGGGAGAAAAAATAAGCTAAGTTTAAATTTGTAATGATAAGAGGATCTTGATTGAATTATATATATATAGTTCATATGAGAACCAAGGATAACATACTAGAGTAAATAAGCTTCGATAATAAAGGAATCTTGTAAGTATGGGGAAGAAAAATATATCAAACTAAATGCACTACCAAAAGATAGATCAATTGGGATTTTTTTATAGGAAAGTGTGATATTTAATTGAAATCCTAATGTATTAATGTTGTATCTTCAACAATCTTGGAATGAGTACTTGGATGCCTATGTTGTCAAAAGATATTATTATTTTACTATTAATTCTCCTCATGTTGAAATTTCCATGAACTAGTTAGGATGCAAATCTCCACCACTAAGCTACCCACCCACTTTATGACAAGTCAATTTACGATTTAGGTATGCTAATTTTTTTGACACCTTCTTCACATTGTGAGATATTACCAAATAATTATAATGGTCATTTGGTTTTGTGTGGATCATGAACCATGTAAGGGTGTGTTTATTGATCTTACTCACCAATAAAATGTATGCATTGAATAATTTTTGTTTTATCATCATTTTATCAACAAGCATATGCATATTTGAGGGTTTATTTAAAATTGACTAATGATATGTTGATTGAAACTATAGGATCATACATTATTTTACCTTAATTTTTTGGTCTAAAAGATGAGGGAAGTTCTTATTCTATGTCATATTCTTTCTTCTTTAGATGTATCTCATATTTTATTTGGGTATCCATGGATAAAGCAATATCAAGCAACATCATCTATGTCATGCCATTAAGGTATCAAATATGTTTGAACACTAGTAAAGAGGTTACAATTGCAAGAGATCCGTATATGCCTTTATTTTAGATTAAGTCATTTAACCTTAAATAATTTTAAGAACATACATAAGGATCCTCTATATAAGTGCAAGGATTCTTTGCCTAATTTGTAAAATTTTCAAAAGGAATAACAATGGTGGGAAAATCAAGACAAGATGCAACAATTTAGAATTCCTAAAGGGTTTACAATTATTAGAGCCAAAGTAGGTTATATTTTGGTTTTATATTATAAAATGATTCAAGAATCTATAAGGCCAAAAGAACCATAAGCATTGCAAACTTTAGTTTAGAAGCATAAGGGATTGGATATTTTCATTCCTAAACATGGTTTTCATTAAAAAAATTACTCATGTACTATACATACATATTCATGTATATGTGAATATATCTACATATGTATACATACACATGCACATATCTAAATATGTATATATGTATATATGTATATGTAGATATGTAGACACATTCATGTATACATACATATGTATATATGCATGTATATATGTATATACATACATTTATTTTCTATATGTATATATATATATATATATGTATACATATATACGTATACATAAATACACACACATATGTATGTATGTATGTATGTGTGTATGTATATTTATGTATACGTATATACATGTATGTATATGTATATGTGTATGCATACATGTATATATATGTATATATGGATACACACACATTTTGGTTTTGTTTTGTAAGCATCCTCTTTTGAGGACAACCCTTTGTTGATGATGTTGAGTATTAGTTTGTTGTAAGTGTGTTTATTATTTTAATATCATTTTAAAACAATATTTTATTTATTTATAAATTTTGGTATAATCTCTAATTTTATAATATGTTTGTGTGTGTAGGTTGAGTTGCATAATTGTTAGGGGCACACACAATCAACACAATGCAAGATAATAACTAATTCAAGGGATCGAAGTTCAGTTTCTAGTCAAGCAAAGAGAGGCAGAATGTTTCATTAATAGCATTTGCTACACATACATAAACACTTTTATATCTTTATGACACATTCATAACTATTTTCATGAATATATATTGGTGATATTTTGTAGTCTAAGAGACAATGTTGGCCTCATGTCACTGTATATGATATTTTCATGATGTATTATGTATGTCTTCATGACCTTATCAAGATCAATATATAAATATTTTGTGCATATTCATAGCAAATGGTTTGTGCTTATTCTATCTATCTATATTACCCTTTATCTCTATCTCTCTTTATCACTATCTCTCTCACATATATATGATGTGCATGAATGTTGAATGGCATACATGTAATGAACCCATACTAGTTCTAACTCTATTTAGCCTATCAACAAATAAAGATTCAACATTGGTCTTCTAGATTTACATACATCTTAAGAATTTACTACCATAATCCATAAGACAAAGCAACAATAACCCATATGGGTGTTTAGACTCACAAGTGAAAGTCAAAATGTTATAGCTAGCTATCCCTTCACTAAAAAATAGTAGGGTTTTTAGTTCAAACAAGGAATTACCCCATTTTATTGTATGGTTCTATATACTAAAACCCTATCTCCAATAACACACATAAAGTAAAAAAAATATCTACTATGTTTGGCTTCATGAATGCAACACAAGCTTCTAAATGTCCTAGGTAGAGCAATAGATTTCCATTCACATAGTAGAAATTACAAGCTAATGCTTTTTAACATGATTTCTAGAATTTCATACAAGAATAGCTTTTTCTCTTACATTACATATAAAAATACTAAAAAGAACCTTCATAAAAAATCATACCTCATTACCACCAAGTAAAAACTATAGGTTTACATACTCGAATTTCACAAGCTTCAAAAATGTATAATTTGCACTACCTTCTTCCTCCTTTTGCCTCTATCCTCCCCTTTTCCCTCTTTCTTTTCCTTTTAATCCTTCCTTGATTTCCACCATTTTTGCCATATTCTCTACATGTTTCCCATTTCCACTTCCTTTGCCTTTATTTCTTCCCACTTTGTGAACAATAAAGTCCCACTCTCTCTTCACTTACTCATCATTCAAGTTTCCTCGAATAGCGTACCTCAACATTAATGCTTGATACTTAATATGATGGGGCCAAAAGGTGGGGTGGCCACTTTTTGGCCCCACATCTTTTTGCACTCGCTCTAATAAGGTTTGTCCTTTTGATAATAGTAATGTCCAAAGGTGGCTCTTGTTTGCATGTGGATACATTTATACCAAACATCAACTTTTAGTGATATGTGTGAAGATTTTGTAGTGGTTCTATATATTGTTCTTATTCTCTAAATATAAAGGAGGATGAATAATCAAGTCATGATGGACTAATGAAAGAAGATGAATTGAATAGTGATAGAAACTAGTCTACTATAGTTAGTGATGATGAAAATACATTATATAAAATTATGCAGGCATTCTCATATTACTTAGAATCTCTAGTGTTACAATATGAATAGTATTTTAAACACATGATAGACCTTTTTCTAGAGTGTCTCTACAAACTTGTGACCATTGAATTTGCTTGGGAGTATAGAAAATTGCATTATAATACATCAAATAATAGGGTAGAGAATGTAATTGTTAATTTTATGGTTTCCAAGACCAAACTTTGTAAATGATATTAATTGAGGGCATGAAGACACAATCAAGTCTTTGTTCTTGATGGTTTGATTTATATTTTCAATCAATGGTTCCATTTATACACACTACATGAGGAAATTGTTCAATAAGAGTAACTTATAGTTTTAGTCAATTATATTTCAATTTGTACACACTACATGAAGACAATGTTCAATAAGTGTAACATATATTTTTAGTCAGTAATGGTTCCATTTTTACACAATCCACAAAGACAATGATAAGGCAAACAACTTTCCCACTAAAAAAAAGAAACTAAAGTTAATAGAATGTATAGTTTTAGTTGTAAATTAGTCTATCTTATGTAAAAAATATGCATGCTCTATTTTGAAAAAATATCTCATTAAATATTTTTATTATATGATATGTTTTAGATTGTAATATTTAATACAAGACAAATGAAATGTGCACCTATCTATTTTATGTGAGATATATATTACTTAATTTAAAATAAGTAAAGCTCAATATACATACTTATAATAGGATAAAAATGACAATTTATAAAATAATGTATATTGATCCTATAATAAAAATACAAGAGAATAAAATTAGACATGAATAGACTAAAAAAAAAAGAAAAATTTGTATGTAAACAAACTCTAGCGTATTGATAATTGTGTATATTTTATCATTAAGCATTCTTTATATTATGAACAAGCAAACACACTATATAATTCACAAAGAAGATTAGGGTTTTTAGCTTCATTTGTTATATGGAGATATTTTATTGTAATGTACGTAATCAATGATATGATTCTTGATTTTTTATAAGATTTAATATTATAACACCTTAACAAATCAAGCTATGACTTTCACGGTTCACTCCTACATGTATGAAATTTGCATTTTCATCTACAAGTTTGACCCTAAATTTGTAGTTTTAAAATTATTTTGTGAGCTTAACCCTACATTTCTAGTCTTTAGGAATGTATTTATCTCCATTTTTTAGACTATGTTGAGAGCTATTATAATGTTTTTTTGCACTAATTTTCGGAGGAAACTCGTTTTTCCTTACTCAAACCCTTGGATTATGCAAAACGGGGAAGCAAAATACTATATTAAAAATGCTTTAAAAACTTTCAAACAAGTGCAATTTGAATTCAACAAATTTTAAAAAATTTGCATATAGGGTTTCGAAATTAAACAAATACATGCATTTTGAACTAAAAAAAATGGAATTTTAAATACCTCGTGCTCAATAGTGGTCGATATGCGAATTGGAATGATGAAGTTTGAAGAGGGGACCCGAAATTTGCTTTCACCAGTGAGAAATTTTGTTGGGTCGCCGTTCGGATTATGTTCGCCATGCGCAGGGACAGTGACTGACTGGTAATTCACAGTGAAAGTGTGAAAATGAAAGCACTTTTTTTGTTTTTGTCATATTCAAGGGGTTCGGCTGAACCACCTTAAATATGATTTTTTATTAGGCTCGGTGACTGGTTCGGCCGAGCCATGGGTTCGGCCGAACCATATGGTTCGGCCAAACTAGTCAAATGGTCCGGTCGAGCCATATGGTTCAGCCGAACCAGTTTGCTATGAAGAGTGTGGAAATTTCAAAATTTCTTTCCTCCACAAAAGTGTAAACCACTTATGTGGCTTCACCCTTAATTCTAAATTTGTTCAATCTGGATTTCACCTTGAACAATTTTCTAATAACTTTAACTCTTTTTTGCATGTTTCAAACACAAGAGGAATACTACACCATCAGTTGAGACCTCCCGACAACATGGGTATCAACTCTTCAAAATTAAAGGATGACAAACTCAACATTCAGTTTGAAGGAATTGAAAACCAGGTCATTTCTTTCCTTTCTACAAATTCTAAGGTTTGTCATTTTGATTATGGAGATCTAGGAAAGAAAACTTGCATTTGGACTGATCATAGTTTTAATGAGCTACCCCAGTTGCTGATTGTTCCTGATTATGAGGCTGAATCTAAATGTTGTATTATTGAGCCTTATTTTTTTGAATATAAAGATGAGTTTTCATTCCTAAGGACTATCACTGTTGCTTTAGTGCTTGTTCATGCATTGATGATTCAAATGGGGGTGGGTTTCAGTTCATCATGTCGGGTAATGAGTCATTTTGAGTCTCTTTGTACATGGTTTCATTTGAATAAATGCAGCTTGCTCTATTTTTATAGGTTTCTTTATTTTCTTTTGTTTTCTTTAGGTTTGTTTGCTTTAGTATTAGGTTTGTTTTGCTTTCATTTTCTGCTTTGGTTAGTATAGTTTCTTTTTCTTTGCTTCTGCTTTCTGCTTTTAGTTGGTTTAGGCCCGTCTTCATTTTTTGGCTTTGGGTTTATGTTGCTTCTTCGGCTCAAGGTCCCTCTGCTTTCTATTATGGGAAGTGTCCTACTTGTGTAGGAATCATTACAATATTAGGGATTGTTCCCAATATTTCTTTTACAAACTCTAATCATCCTTCCAAAGTCAATTGGTGGAAATCCTTATTCGGTGTCACCTATGCTAATGTTTGAAGTGGATGAGTCACTGGATTAAGTTAAGTCTAGAATGTGCTTGGGTTTAACACTTTTAAACACAACTTAAGAATCCCAAAGTTGTTAAAGGTCCCTTATGAAGTGTGGTTGAGTGAAAAATCTTATTTCTACTTCAGTGCCATTGTGGTTCTTAGCCTTAAGAGTGAGCTTCGTTGCTTATGAGGTGAAAGGGAAAGTTCAAAAAGATCTTAAAAGAATATCAAAAGAAAAGAAAAGAAAATATGGAGAAATCAAAAAGAGAATATTCACCTTATCAGGACTTTTTGAGTATCTCTATCGGGGCTATGGATGCTCGGCTTGCAGTAGAGCTACGCTTGGGAGGGCCACAACAATAACCTCGTCAGGGCTATGGATGCCTGACTAGCAACAAGACTTTATCCAGGTTTCTTTTGGAGTTAGAATCTTTACATAGCTTGATTAGACTAAATTTGGTTTCTACAACGACTAAGGGAGGGAAATGAATATGCTTGCACACATGTTGACTCTGGCATAGGAAATTTTTGCTTGTTCATTGAATTTGAGACATTGTTTGCACATTAACTCAGTCCAAGGATTGAAACCAAAGATTCTGGGTTCTTGATTCCAGTTTGTCATCGAAATGCTCTAGAGCATTTCTCTAGCAGGAGTCACCATTTGTTGTGCAATTTTCGCACACATGCCCCACCAGAGGCAGGGACCCTCTTTTTGCTTGTTTCAATTGATCTCTTCTCCTTTAGGGTTTCATTTCTTGCATTTTTGGCTTTGTTTCACCCGAAAATTCAGTGTCTTATCTACACCTAAGATGTATTTTGCAGCACTATGATCACAGTCTAACTCCTTGAGGTCTGCCTGAACTTGAAATTTTACCTAGGGGCTAAACTGACTAAGTTGAGGAGAGGTCCAGAAAATTTGAGCTCCCTCGGATTTCCTGAGGTTCAGTTCGTTCGAAGATTCCAGCCTACCTTGGATTTTCTGGCTTGAGCTCATTTCAGAGAATCTGAGATCCCTTGAATTCCCCGGACTCTAATCCATCCAAAAAATTTGTCTCCCCTCAGACTTTTTGAATCTCGCTCATAGTCATATTTCCAAGTTGTTGTGTCCTTGTCAACCTCCAGTCCCGACTTGCCTGAGAGACCTTAATGCTTGAGTTGGTCTATTGTGCTTAATCACTAAGGTTCTTGAGATTAATTTATTTTCTCATTTGTGTTGATGCTATTTTGGGCAAGTGGAATTTTTAGCCACTATGATTGTTCTCATTTTGCACAAGTGCGAGAAAGCTGGTTCACATATATATATTTTAGATTTTGACACATGATTGGTAATTAACGCAAGCGAAGTTGTTTATTGATTAATTACATTTGATATCTTCCACCATATCACCTTTCAGATCTATGCACATCCTTGCTCTATAATTTTGATGCAATTGAAGAGTCGAAATACAAAAGGTCGCGGAATATAGTTTGGAGTTCATATTTGCACTTTGTAGTTAATCATGTTTTGTAGGCATGGGAAATGCAGAAAATGATGGCAACGTCTATCTAGCCCCCAAAACAACATGGTAAGGGGGCTCGCATCCATCCATGGCCATAGACTCGTACGGTAGAACTGTCAGCCGCTGTGCCCAAGAAGTTTTGATTTTAACGCTCATTCGTAGGCTCCCACTAGGGGAAAGCAAGTGGGCCCCAGTCTATCGTCCTCCACCGCCAGCCTCTACCAAGTTGATCAATTCCGCCTAAATTTCCCGTTGTTTTTCCTCACTGCTTGCAGTATAATGTACATTCACCCTAATGCAAACTCCATCTTGCACGCTCTTGCACACTTGATTATAAATAAAGATATTATTTATTTTTAATAAAATCATGAAATTTGTATGTTTGAGATAGTTATTTATGTTGTTTTCAAATGAGTAATGATTAATTATTATTTTTTAAATAATTATGAAAATATAAAGAATACAATGTGTTTTATGTCTATATTTAATATTTTTTATAAGTATTTATTTTAAATATTTTTATTTATTAATAAATTATTAATTTTACAATATAATTTTTTTGAAAAGCTAGTAATTTTTTTTGCTAAGTTAAAAAGATTAAATAATTTTTTTATAAGATAATGTCAAATTTTCAATTTTTAAATATTTAAAATGATCATAAGTTATTATGTTCATATTTCAATGTGCATGTTTATTAAACATTAATATATAAAACTACATTAAATAAATGATAATTGATGAATAAAATTGGAAACCTAAAAATATGTTGATTGTATATCTCTACAAGTCTTTTTTTTTTTTCTAATTCAATTTTAATTACAAAACATATCTAGGAAGAATATAATTGAAGGAAATATTTGTAATTAATCCATGATCAAACTAAAAATGAAAAATATTATTTTGTTTCATGCTTAGAGTAATTGTACATTACATTTATTAAAAAATAAGATATATTATTTTATTAGTCAAAATTAATTTTTAATTGTTAAATAATAAATTAGATTATATTTAAAAATAGTTAATAAAGAGTTGTTTTTTATGATTTTGAAATTGTCAAAAAATTAAAAAATAGATAGAAAAGAAAATATAAATAACAATTACTTAAACAATATATGATAATTGAAAAATCAATAAGTAAAACTAGAATTTTAATGGTGTTCTTTATGTTTTTGAATATCTAAATAATTTAAATTTATTTTATTAAACAAAATTGAAATTTTTAATCTAATTGTGCATGGGAAATTTGAAAATTGATTGCAAAATTGACCTATTTTTATTTTTTCTAATCTTATAGTTTTATAGTTTATTTTTAAAATATTATTATTTATTCATCTTTGCTCTTATTCCTTATATCTTAAGTTGTTGCTATTTAAGTGGTCATATATTTTTGCTCATTCACTATTATATTTAGTTGCATTTTTTATGATTTGTTTATGTTTTCTCTCAATTTTTATGGTTATTTATTTTCCTTTTTCTAATTTGTTCCTCTATCCTTGTGCTTCCTTCCCCTCTCTTTTTCCTCTCTCTTTTTATCTAGTGTTAGTTGCAATCAATCATTTATTCTCCTCTTGTAGCTATACAATTAAGATTTAGTGGTATTCCATATTCCACCAAAATTTATTCTATGCTTATCTAGGGAGTGCCACCAAATACTTAATGCAGTTTAAATTAAGAAGATGTTTATAATAAATAAATTCTAAACAATTTTATGCAAATGAAATGATTATGCATTGATGAAAAGACGCTTAGAATAACCAAATCCTAAACAACTTAATGCAAAAAAATGATTATAGAACGATGAAAAGATGCTTAGAATAACAAATCGTAAACAACTTAATGCAAATAAAAATGATTATGAAATGATAAAAAGATGCTTAGAATAAAAAATCCTAAACAACATAATGGTATTTTGATAAAGAAATGGTCACATGTTATTATAAGACAATCATATATCTAACTATGACTACAATCATGAAAAGTAACATTGCAAGAAATAAATAACATATTATTTATAATTCAGCCATTCTAAAATGAATATACATTCAAATTTAAATGTTTAAAGCTTGAAAACATGCACATACAGAAAATTATGTTGTATATTGATTTTTAGTCATCATAGAAAGTAAGATTGCAAGAAATAAATCTATAACATGTTATTATTCATAATTCAACCATTCTAAAGTGAATATACATTCAAATTTAAATGTTGAAAGTTGGAAAACATGCAAATAAGGAAAAATTTATATTGTATATCAATTTTTATAAATAAAAGCATGGAATAATTCTCTACACATATGAAATTGGCATTGATACCAAATCAAAATATTTTTTACAAAATGTTGCATATATGTCATCTCAAGCTCCATATGCCATCTCAAGATCTATATGCAATGTGTATGTTGAATAACTACACATTAAATCCTAATAGTTCAATTGATCCTATGTCTCAGGTGAGTCCTAAACTTATGGTGGATCATCAAAATCTAGCCTTCTCATGCCACTTGATGGATGCAAAATTGACTGCACAAGAATAAGTCAAACCACATTTTAATTAGCTCAATAGTAAATAAATTAGGCCACCAAAAAAAAAATTATCTAATATAATTTAGAAATTTCAAATTACCATATTGTTACCATCTCTACTTTGCATTACATCCATTGTTGAAGCTTCTTGGTTAAGATCAATAGAAAATGGTAACATATATTGTTGGGTGTTTTGTTGATCATCTAAAGCCACAATAATATGCACGTTTAATACATCAACTTAGAAAAAAAATAATTTACAAATTAAAGACATAAAATTGATAGAAATGTGTTCTATAATTTCTATACCATCTCCACTTTGTATTGTATCTATTCTTGTTGTTTGGTTGAGATCAAAAGAAAAAGGTAGCATATGATCTCTATTATTTTATTGATCCCTTGAATCTGCAATGACATGCTCATTTGACACATCAACATAGATAAAGTTTTCAAGTGTAAAACATATATTTAACATATAAAATAGAAACAAGAAGTATTATTATGCAAATTAGTAAAATGCCTATGAATAAATGTACTCACTATGTTGTTGCATGATGACAACTCTTTCTTCTTCTATTGCGATGCCTGAGTGATTTATGACCTTTTTTTCCTTTTTCTTTCTACATCTTGTAGAGGGGAATTGAAAATTTCTATACTCCTCAGTTATTTCATTCAAGTCTTCAGAGATGGCATTGTCTCTTTGACGAATTGAACGATGTTTGCACATTTTGCTTGGACTGAACCATGGTGATATGCGTGTTGTAGACATGTTCTCTAATCCAAGGATTGATGTAAATTTGGAAGAGGAAGGAAAATATGTATCAATATCTTTTCTCAATCACTCAATACATTGACTAAATTTATTTTTTTCATCTTCACTAGTTGGTAAATTTTGGAGCAGATGTTTTAAATAATCAATGGAATTTTGAAAGTTATCATTCGAAGCATCACACAATTTCCAGCCATCTATAATACAAATATAAATGATTAAATCTAAAAATATTTTAAAATATCTTAATATTTCATTATATAAAATGTATACATTGAAACTTACCTGTTCTTTGGTCTTCACCAATGACATCCTCAAGCACATCTTGATCTTCTATTTGATTACAACCATCTATAATTGAATTAAGATTTAATTAATTTTGAGAACCATTTAAAAAAAAGTAATATTTAATTGTAAAGACCATATCGACATTACCGATGATATTATTTTCGTGACTAGAACTCCCTTTGACATTGTCATCATCATCAAACAATGGAGTAATACCATCTACAATTTAATGAGATTAATTTAATTAGTTTTGAGGAATAATATAATAATCATTTAACATATAAATATTAAACTTAACTCTCAAATAACCCTTACCAACAACTTGATCTTGCTCATTATTTTTGTTTCTCTTTAGAAGATCTAAAATCTTTAACACATGTTTGCACGTGTTTCCCTTCTTTGCCCACTGATAGTCACACACATGTAAATCTGGTCCAAATTTTCTAACAAGATACCATTTTGTTGAAACTGTTTGGCTTCTTATCTAGTACGTGTTAGGAAGGAGATCATATGGATGGCAATTTGTATCTGGTAATATTTTTGACCTCTCTAATGCAGTTATGTAATATCTTTATTTTTTGAAGTTAGCTAGAAACCCTGATAACTGCAAATATCTTTTATTTTTATAGAATGGCTCTACCCTATGAAGAAGTGCATGGATAAGCCAATCCATTCTTCTTGTGCATCTTTTTGAACGATCATTTAAATAGTGACTCTTGATGTGGAAGTGATACGACTCTATGGAAGCATTGGTTTCTTGATTTGCATGAGGAAAAATTCTATAGTTTTTTGCCCACATCGCTATACAAACAATCATAAACTTCATCTTAGTATAAATAAAAACAAGTTAAATGATGTAAATGCATAAAAACCATAATGAATAATTTAATAGGCTTACCAATACGAGTCTCATCATGACACCAATTTTTTGAAAGTAATCAATAAATTTCTTCTCCTCTTTGAATTCCTCCATGAAATTTTTTATCAGGTGAGCAATGATGTCTTCATTATCACTCATTGCATACATTATCTCACCCAATCTATCAAACATCTTAGTTCCAACATCCTTATTATGGACATACCTGGATTATAAAATATAATATCAAACTATGAGGTTCAAACATGTAATGTTCGATTGTTTCACATATTTTAATTAAAGATTGATTTACCTGTATACATTCTTCAACCATGCCCTACGTACATGCCAAATACATAAAAGTACTCGCAATCAAAAGATAATCTACATGTTACATTATAAAAGCTCATAAGTAGTGCATTCTAAAATAATTAATTGTTACATTATAAAATCTCATAAGTATCATTCTAAAAAGTAAAAATAAAAGATTAAGGCCAATAAAAACCTGATTGCTTCAATCTCAGCACTAGCATCGTCTGTCATAAATGCATTGACATTCCAATCTACTTTACATTGTTTCCCTCTTTTACAAACTTCGTCAACCATTCATTTATATCCTCAACTTTATCTCTTGAGGATATGGCCCATGCAACAGGTATACCAGCCTCTTGTTCATCGAATACAAGCAAAGTATATAACTGGTACTACACATGAAAAAACCATTGATAAATTATTATATGTTTAGAGAATAAATTAATGATTTTATTAAGAACTATAAACACAATTAGCATTGTTTTACTTACACCATATTTATTTGTCGAGAATGTGGAGTCCATTGCAATAATTGAGTTATGTGAATGCTTCACCATCATTTCTCGCATCCATGGTGTTTGGATTCCTATGATAAATGGAATATTTTCCACATTATCTGGTCTTTTATAGTAAAAGAAGTTATCTTTCTCCTCTACATGCCACATGCTTACACTTTTTGCATCATCTTCGTTCTTTTGGGATGGAAGTGAGCGTACTCTTTTCCATGCATTCAAAACATCTTTTCTCAACAAACATGTGTCCCTCTTATTCATCAACTGAATAAAACCATGGTCTAAATAATGTTGTTCACATATTGTGTCAATCCCCACCCCCATTAGCAATAAGGATTCAATATACGATTTACATTCATTTGACAACCTTGGTGCAACACTGCTCCTTGGATCACCAGAAGGGTCATCTTTTCCATGGCAAAATTCACCATTAGCATCACAATGACTGAAATCATTATATGTAATAATTGCAACATTTGGTCTACCATACATAACCTTAACAAGAAAGTGGGTTTGGCAACCCCTTTTTTGGATAAACCTTTGTTTCCTTTTCTTGGTTTTAGGTTTATTTCTATTATCCTCGGGGCCAAAAGCACACCAATACCTATTTACACACACACACACACACACACACACACACACACATATATATATATATATATATATATATATAATATAACAATTAGAAAATATAATTTCTTACATGCATAAATTATATTAAATCTATGCAAACCTTGAGTACATCATGGTTGTGTGGTCTTTAGGATGTATCAAATTGGGCTCTTTATGCATTTTGCGTACAAATGTTGTCTCTGTAGAATCCAATAAACCTTCTCCTTTGACAAAATGAGGGAGTCTTTCAAGAGGGATCGCAGCACATATGTCTATCTCACCATTTTCATCTCCAATAGGTGTCCATTCAAGGTCAACACTTGAGAAATGATTTCCTTGATTAGGAATGTCTTGCACATCTAGATGAAGTTTTGATTGCCATTTTTTTGGCTTGCCCATTCTGAATAATATTAAGATGATTAGTGGACCTCTATCTTGTTCAAATATGTCAAAAGAACTATATATTTTTTTCTAATCATTCTATGACCTATACTTATCTTTACCTTAGTGTTCAGACTTTCCTTTGAGGTTTAAAATAATATATGAATAAAGTTCAATGACCTATTACAAATGAGTCTATAAATCATTGGGATAATGTCATACAAACCAATTTTCCAATAATATAATATAAACAAACATAAACCAATAATATAAACAAACATGGGAATTTTTGTGCTCTAAGAGAGGTAATTTATTTTTCCAATAAATGTATTTCATTTTCACCAAACCAATAATAATTCTTACTACATTAGCCTCATGTAGGGAATCATTGGCACAATGACCAAGGATGGCTTATTTAAAAGATATTTGAGAGGGATCCAAAGATCCATGTGTGTTATCTATGAACCTATAGCCCAAAAAACAATAAAAAATAGGAATAAAATAGGAAACCCCAATCTAAAAAAACTAACTTTTTTCAATGCAAGGTTGAATTTTAACTTGGAAAAAATAAATATAAACACTTGACTTATTTATGTGTAATTTTAAAATGAAAATTATGTTCATTTCTTCATTTTTATCCTTTCTTTAGTGTTAGTGGCTACACATACAAACCTATGGTATACATATAAACTATTTTATAGTTAAATTCCCTCTTCTTGGATTATTAGCATAGATTTATTTGAATCTTCACTTTTTTTCTTAATTTTATTTTTAGGATGTAGTTTATGATGAATTTTCCAAAACTTTAAATAAGCATGTCCATCTATTTTTGTAATGGCTAAGATGATTAGTTGTGTCTTTTCCTTCTCTATTTTGTACAAGAGTATTTTATTTCTTAACTTTATAATTATTTTGTTTTTTAAACCTTCACACTAAAGGACTCATCATCATATATATTTTTCTCCTCCTCTACATAAATTCTTGAACTCATGTCTCATCCAATTCATTGGAATTGTTGATACCCATCCTCCTCAAGATGTGATAATGGAGACCTCCAAGATACATTTTCAACATATCTTGCTCATCCAATTCCATTTCATTTTGCATAGATTTCCTCTTAAACTCCATTTGGTGTAATCCTTCATACTTTGACCACTTTGTTTCTTGTAACATATCCTCTCTTTTTTATCAATTTTATATCTAATAGGATAAATATTTCTATGAATTAATCCTAACTACTTACTATGATATTATTCATCTTTCCACAATTTACAATAAAATTCCCCCACCATACAACACGATACTCTTTTATTTTGTGGAATGAAATTGAATATTTTTATGCCACATTTACTTTATGCACATTAAAATAGACTTATATTTTTTTAATCCATGAATTTAATGGTTCAAGATTAATTTGTTCATCAAAAGCATCTATTTCTACTTTAGTTCCTACATTAAATGAAATTTTTATTTTTTCCTTCTTATTTTTGTATTGTTTGTTCAATAAATACTATGCATTTTTTCTCACTCCCCACTCTTCCTTAATACCAAGTTTTTTTTAAAGATCTTTTACCAACACAAGAATGTTCTTGTATCATTTTAACTTTTTTCCTAGTTGATAGGAACTCTTTTTGTCTTGATATAATCTCTTTTTATTAGATAAACCACTATAAGTTCTTTATTATTCCATTCATATAGATTTATAATGCAATTAATTGTGCATTCATTTTTTCATGTTAGCCTTTTGTGCTCTCATAGTTACTATTATAGAAAAACTTTCACAAACCCACTAAGATCAAATTGCTCTAATTCCAAAATTAATTTGTAAATCATTATAATTTTATAATTTAAGATCACAAAATTATTTCTACTTATAATTACTTGGATCAAATGAATTTTAATAAAAGATAATGAAATATAGAACATAAAATATATAAAAAATAAATGTATAGTAATAGTCATGAAAACTCAAATAACTCATTATTTTATCCTAAAAATCTCATGAGGGGAAAGCTAGGCCATGTGGTAGTGGTAATTTCCCTAAACTATCTTTTTTCATTACATAGGAAAGTACTTGAATAGAGGTGAAATAATGGTTTCCATCTAATTTTTGTAAATGGGCCAATACCTTACTTTTAATGTTTGTTCACTAGATCCTTTCATATAAAACATGAAGAAAATTATTCACATCTTTTAATTTAGGTCTAATAAATAAATAAAAAATATTTTACTTTAGCAAACATGATTCACTATATCTCACTTGCATGTTAAAGTGGGGGTAAAATATAGAGATACAAAGCATTGCCCCAAATTATAGTATTTGTCATATATACATCTTAGTGTCATCTAGTTTTTAATACAATCTAAAATAAAAGTTATTTACATTTTTAATTTAGGTTAATTAAAATAAATGTAAATAAAAATAATTAATGAAATGATTAAACAATTTTCATGTTTGTAATATAATTGAAAATATAGTTGATATTAGTTAGTTAGAAGGTTAGTAAATATTGATTAATTTAGTAGTTTATTTGTTTTAAAATTTATAATATAAATGATGCTTTCATAATATTTTAGCTTTTACTTTATACTCACATTACTCACATGTTGATACTTGTAAGAAAATGATGTTTTACATTATTAATCTAGTATAATTGAAATAAATAGAAATAGTAGTTGGTAAATTATTAATAAATGAAATGATTAATAAGTGTTGCCTATTGAATAGTTTTTAATACAATCTAAAATAAAAGTTCTTTACATTTTTAATTTAGGTTAATTAAAATAAATGTAAATAGAAATAATTAATGAAATGAGTAAACAATTTTCATGTTTGTAATATAATTGAAAATATGATGCTTTCATAATATTTTAGCTTTTACTTTATACTCACATGTTGATACTTGTAAGAAAATCATGTTTTATATTAATCTAGTATAATTAAAATAAATAGAATAAAAGTTCTTTACAATTTTAATTTAGGTTAATTAAAATAATTGTAAATAGAAATAATTAATGAAATGATTAAACAATTTTCATGTTTGTAATATAATTGAAAATATAGTTGATATTAGTTAGTTAGAAGGTTAGTAAGTATTGATTAATTTAGTAATTTATTTGTTTTAAAATTTATAATATAAGTTTTTTTAAATTACTTATTGATTTAATAAAATATTTTAAAAAACCATTGGTTAACTTTTATTTGTAAGATTTTGAGATCTTCTTGATAATTATTAAATTGTTTATATTTTTATGAGATGATGTATTCTTTTCAACAAAAATCTAGTATAATATAGTTATTTGAAATTTAAGTAATATATATTTCATAATTTTTTTTATAAATATAATATTGTTAATATAATAGAATATAAAAATACTTCATAATTTACTTATTGTTAAAAATCCGGATAAAACTTCCAATGGCCGTAAAGAGGGCACAAATTCCAAATTCTTAATTGAGGTTTGCAAGATCAATCTAAATTTAAACCTAATTATCTAATTTATGCATCTCATGGGCAAAGGGTAAGGCTTCCATTGTTTATTAACTAGCATGCATATATTAAATATTAATATATATAAAATACACCGAGAGTTATCCTTTTCGAGGTGCCTATTTTCATCATTTTTTCTCAATGCAATAGGCCCCTCATAATGATAACTCTCGATGTATTTTTTGTATATTAATATTTAATATATGTATGCTAGTTTAATAGATTTTATTTTATCAATGTGTGCACATATACCTCTACTTCCGCATTCATTTGTTTAATTTTTCACTGTATTTTTACAATCATTTTCTATGTGAATATTAGATCAATCTCATAACTATTTTATTAAATACATTTCAACTTCAATTTTATAAAATTTTATTAAATACAAAAATTATTCAATTATCAACTTCCTCTAGCTTTGAGTAGTTTAAAAAACAAAATTTTCATAAATTTTAAGAAATTATTTTTTTAGATGTTGCTCCTATTCTTCAAATTAAAGTAGTTTAATCCCTAAAACATAATGTGTCGTTTTAAATGCACAATGATAACTTAAAATAGAGAAAAAAACACATTTGAATCTTTCTATAATAATCATTGGAGTAAAAATTAGTTAAAATATGTGACTTTTCTTTAATATATACTTTCTATTTAAATAAAAAATGTAAGATTTAAAAGATTGTTTATGTTGCATTGATAGAAATAAGTGATTTTGAATGTATTATTTGACCATTTTCTTAATCAAGAGTGTTTAGTTAGAATGCATTTTGACTCTCAAATTAATACACTAAGTTTTAAAGGGCATACAACTTGGATTTATTACCAAAATTAATACACTAAGTTTTAAAGTCTTGGTCTACATCAAAAGTTAGAAGTAATATTTCCGCATTAAAGCTATGGAAATTCTCCAGTTTGGTAAAGGTCGTAGATAATTTCTATTATGGAAAAGCTAAATGTTCTTTGAATGTTCATACAATATTTGGGCATAGATGAATTGGCAAATTTACAATTGTTTTCAAGCTTAATCACACAGTTAAAATAGAAATACAAATATCTATACAACAAAGAAAAACAGTCCTGTTGTATTTTCCACAAAGAAGGTTGCTTACACCAGATTTTGAGGCTAAATATCTAGAATTCAATGCAATTCCAACTAATCTTTTAAAATGGAACAGAGTACCCTAGATTAATTTATTTTATTTCATTTGGTAAACTTTTAACTTGGATGCCAAATAATTTTTGTTCTTTCCTTTCGCTTATCTCTCCAACCTAATCAATTAAAATGAAAAATGGGCACTCTTTAACAACCAATATTTGGCCACAGGTTATTGCCTAACACTTATGAAAATTAACAATTCTCCTCAAAATATTGCCAGCCAACCAAATCGTAAAAAATTTCCACTAACGCAACTGCAAATTTATTTACACGAGTAGAATCACTATAATTTACACGGGTTCTAGTGAATTGAAAAATTTATATCAGCCAAACAAAATATTAATAAGCTTGAGCAAATTATAAAAGTGAGAACAGTCTGAAAAAAAAAACCTGATGCTATGCTGTTCGTTTATGGTAAAAATTAAAGTAGCTCCTGGTCGCTCTGTGTATGAATCTCCTCTGAATTTTGTCTCTTGTTATCTGCATAACACAAACATAAGACTCAATTTCATTGCAAACAGATTTTTTTTTTAAATGGGTTCAAAACTATTGCATATATAATTCATCTAACATACCTTGAGAGCGTTGATCGTTAACCAATTGGGCACTAGGCAAACAGAAAGATGTTTGGAACGAGAGTTGTTTGAGGAAGAGAAGCAGAACTCAAAACTGCAACAGCCTCCTTTTCTACCACAGGAAATTTAAGGGAGACTGCAAATTCAATTTAGCGGGAAATTGTGAAAGTAGTGGACAATTAATACTAATACATTAATATTGATCAACTTGGTGGAGGCTGGCCGACGGCGGTGGATGATGGCAGACCTGGGCCCACTTGCTTTTCCCTGGCGGCAGCCTACAAACGGGTGTTAAAATCAGAACTTTCTGGGCACAGGGGCTGACAGTTCTACCATACGAGTCCATGGCCATGGATGGGATGTGGCTGCCGATGGATGCCAGCCCCCCTTACCATGTCGTTTTGGGGGCTGGATAGCCTTAGCCTAAAATGATGCAAATCATAGAGGCATGTGATCTACAAAGAGTAGCAAGAGACAGGTGCGAATAGGCAGATTTCATTCATCTTCACAGTGAGCTTGATATTGCCAAATCTAAGGAGAAGGTTTACCAAAGTTGGAGCCCTGGCATTCTTGCAAATAATTCATGGGGAGACTAAGCAATTTCACTGGTATCATTCGTAAAGATAAGTGATGCTGACTTGGTAGACTCTTATTTAGAAGAGAATTGATTTGAAGAAGATCCTTGTTTTTTTTCCAGCGTGGCTAATCTTAGCTAGTTGTTTTGTTTTAAAGTAGATTTCTTTTAAAACCTTGTTTTTTCTACTTTCTGCAGTTAAAACATGTTGTTCATGCTAAGTTTAGGTGATGCTTTGTTTTTTCCTTCCTTGTATCGGACTCTTTATATTATCTACTTTGTATTTTCATTATCTGCTGCTGCAATAAGATAACAATTCTGTTTTCAAAACAGAACACATTATTATATTTCTGATAAAAATAGAGCACTCTATTTTTTTATGAATTCTTGGTATGATTAATATAGTTTTTTAATGTTAATTGATATTCAATTGCAGCTATATGTAATTGTCTTGTTTCATTTGTTTTCTATTTGAGTTTATCAGCTGGCTGTGGGAAACAGGGGATTCAATTTTGAATCTACATTTGGTATCAGAGCAGGTATTTTGTTTTGGGTTTAAAATCTAGTTGTTCAAATTTTGCCAAAGATTATCATGTCGAATTCTAACAGCTTGCCCATTCCAAAATTTGATGGAAATGAGTATGATTATTGGTGTATAAAAATGATGACATTTTTAATAGGAAAATATTTGTGGGAGATTGTTGAATCAGGTTACCAGGAGCCAGCTGATTGGAATGCCCTCCCAGTCAATGAAAGAACAGCAAGGAAGGAAGCTAAGAAGAATTTTCAAGCATTGTTTAATATTCAAATAGCTCTAGACAAGAGTTTATTTCCAAGAATTGCAGGTGCAAAGACAGCTAAGGATGCCTGGAAGACTCTAAAAGAAGCTTACCAAGGCAGTGATCAAGTTCAAATTGTTAAGTTACAAACATTGAAGAGAGAATTTGAGAATTTAAAGATGCAAGAAGCAGAAAGTGTGAGTGAGTATTGTGTCAGAGTAAAATATGTGGTCAATAAGATGGCTACACTTAGAGAAACTGTGAACACAGAGGTTTTGATAAAAAATGTGTTGAGATCTCTCACACCAAGATGGAATCACGTCGCCATAATAATGGAAGAAAGTAAGGATTTGACAACTCTTCAATTCGATCACCTCGTTGGATCTTTGATCTCACATGAAGAAAGATTAAAAGATTATTTTGGAGAAAGTGTTGAGAAAGCCTTTTCCTCCAAAGTACAAATCACAAAGAATGATGATGGCAGCAGTAGTAGCAAAAGCAATCAAAGCCAAGGTAAAGGTCAAAATCATAATAATTCAATAGGTAGAGGCAAAGGTTTTTCAAGAGGAAGAGGTGGTTCAAGAGGTAGAGGTAGAGGAAGATTTGATAAAATGAATGTTCAATGTTACCATTGTAATAGGTATGGACATTTTGAAAGAGAATGTAGATTAAAAGAAGGTAAAAATGTTAATTATGCTCAAGAAAGTTATGAAAATCCTCCAGATAATTTATTTTTATCTTATTCTAAAGGTGAAAATACTAGTAAAGATGTTTGGTACCTAGATTCTGGATGCTCTAACCATATGTCAGGAAATGGGAAGTTGTTTTCAACAAAAGATGAAAGTTTCAAGTCAAAGATTCAGCTCGGTGATGATAAATCATTGGTGGTTGCTGTAAAAGGTACTATGGAGGTCCACACAAAAGAAGGTATGAAGAGTGTTAAAGATATTTATTACACTCCTGAGTTAAAACATAATTTGTTAAGTGTTGGACAATTATGTGAGAAGAATTATAGAGTTGTCTTTGAAAATAAGAAATGTACAATTTTTGATAAGAGTCAGGGAAACAGAGTAGTCACAGTTGTTCCTATGACAAAAAATAGGATGTTCCCATTGAGATTTGGTGAACATAACAACAGCCTTGCCAATATGGCATTTGAGGATACAAGTTGGCTATGGCATCTAAGGTATGGCCATTTAAACTTTCACAGTTTGAAGCTTTTGACCTCACAAGCATTAGTTGCTGGTTTGCCCAAGGTTGAAGAGCACAAGGAGGTTTGTGAAGGATGTGCTAAAGGAAAGCATGCAAGGGAAAGGTTTCCAAAAGGCACTGCATGGAGGGCCCATTACCCCCTTCAACTTGTTCATTCAGATATCTGTGGACCGATGCAAACAAAGAGTTTGGGTAAGTCATCATATTTTATCACTTTTATTGATGATTACTCACGAAAATGTTGGGTGTATTTTTTGAAGACTAAGGATGAAGCCCTTGATACATTCAAGAGGTTTAAAGCACTTGTGGAAAATGAAAAAGGGTGCAAAATCAAATGTTTAAGGACTGATCGTGGAGGAGAATTTTGTTCAAGAGCCTTTCAAGATTATTGTGATATGAATGGCATCAAGAGGCAGCTCACCACTCCATACACACCTCAACAGAATGGGGTAGCTGAAAGGAAAAACCGCACTGTGGTAGAAATGGCAAGGAGCATGTTACAAACCAAGGGATTGAGTAACTCTTATTGGGGAGATGCAGTTGCTACAGCAGTGTATATTCTCAATCAAAGTCCCACTAGTGCACTTGAGAAGATGACTCCTTATGAAGCATGGTATGAGAAAAGGCCTAATGTTAATCATTTTAGAGTTTTTGGTTGTTTAGCTTATGTTCATGTACCTAATCAGAATAGACAAAAGTTAGATGCTAAAAGTGAGTCATGTATTTTTGTTGGGTATAGTGAGGAAAGCAAAGCTTACAGGTTATATAATCCTCTCACTAATAAGCTTATTGTTTCAAGAGATGTGATTTTTGATGAAGGGGGAGTTTATGGTCATCAAAAAGGCCAAATGGAGAAGTCAAAATCTATTTTGAATGATGATATTGATCATGAGCAGCCCACTAATGTTGCTGTTCCAATTGCTATAAATCCACCAAGCAGTGCCTCATCTAATTCTTCAAGTCCATCTTCAACTCCAAGTTCTAGAAGGAAGGTAAAATGTTTGAGTGATATTTATCAAAGGAGTGCCAATCAAGCACATGAAGAAAATCCAATAGGTGAGACAGTTAATTTTGTTTTATTTACCAAGGTTGATTTTGAACCATCATGTTTTGAAGAAGCATGTACTAATGAGGTTTGGATGCAAGCAATGAAAGAAGAGATGGATTCCATTCATAGGAATGATACTTGGGAGCTTACAGAGCTTCCACATGACAAGAAGAAGATTGGCACCAAATGGATCTACAAAACTAAGCATAACAGTGATGGAAGTGTTGAAAGACATAAGGCAAGATTAGTTGCTAAAGGCTTCACACAGAAGTATGGGATTGACTATGAAGAGACGTTTGCACCAGTTGCAAGACAAGAGACCATTAGAATGCTAATTTCATTAGCAGCTCAAAAGAATTGGAGCATACAACATATGGATGTGAAAAGTGCCTTCTTGAATGGGTACTTAGAAGAGGAAGTATATGTGGAACAGCCACAAGGTTTTCAAGTGGAAGGAAAAGAGAATCATGTCTACAAATTGAAGAAGGCTTTGTATGGCCTCAAGCAAGCACCAAGGGCATGGTATGCAAGAATTGATGGATACTTTCAGGAGAATGGCTTCAAGAGAAGTAAGAGTGAACCTACCCTTTACTACAAACAAGAAGGTAATGATATTCTTATTATAAGTTTGTATGTTGATGATTTGTTGTATATGGGTAGCAGTTCTAAGATGAAAGATGAGTTCAAAATTGCTATGATGAAAGAATTTGAAATGAAAGATCTTGGTCTCATGAAATATTTTTTAGGAATGGAGGTTTATCAATGTAAAAATGAAATTTTCATTTGCCAAACCAAATATGCAAAAGATATGTTGAAGAAGTTTGACATGGTTGATTGTAAACCATACTCCACTCCAAGTGCTCATGGAGTTGTGTTGAGTAGGAATGATGGTGTTGAATTAGTTGATGAGACTGCTTACAGAAGTATTATTGGGAGTTTGATGTTTCTAACCCACACAAGACCTGATATAGCATATTCAGTTTCACTTGTTTCAAGGTATATGACAAATCCATCAGAAATACATATGAAGGCAGCCAAGAGAATTTTGAGGTATGTGAAAGGTACTCTAAATTATGGTATTCATTACTACTCTTCTAAAAGATTCAATCTTGTTGGCTTTAGTGATTCAGATTGGGGAGGTAGTATGGATGATTGTAAGTCTACATCTGGAAATTGTTTCTCTTTTGGTTCTGGTTTGATTATTTGGAGTTCCAAAAAACAAAGCATGGTTGCTCTCTCATCCACAGAAGCAGAGTATGTTGCAGTTACCTCAGCAGCTACACAAGCTCTTTGGCTTCGAAAAGTTTTAGAAGAAATTGGAGAGAAGTAGATTCAACCTACAGTGGTTTATTGTGACAATGTAAGTGCCATCAAGTTAGCAAAGAATCCGGTTCATCACAGTAGAACAAAGCATTTTGATTTGAAATATCACTTCATCCGTGATTTAGTACAGAAGAAGGAAGTTGAATTGAAACACATCAGCACTCATAATCAGATAGCAGACATCTTCACCAAAGCAGTTGCAAGAGATCAGTTTTTGTTACTTCGTGATCAGATTGTGAGCCCTCTCAGTATCAAGGGGGAGTATGAAGATAAGTGATGCTGACTTGGCAGACTCTTATTTAGAAGAGAATTGATTTGAAAAAGATCCTTGTTTTTTTCCAGCGTGGCTAATCTTAGCTAGTTGTTTTGTTTTAAAGTAGATTTCTTTTAAAACCTTGTTTTTTCTACTTTCTGCAGTTAAAACATGTTGTTCATGCTAAGTTTAGGTGATGCTTTGTTTTTTCCTTCCTTGTATCGGACTCTTTATATTATCTACTTTGTATTTTCATTTTCTACAGCTGCAATAAGATAACAGTTCTGTTTTCAAAACAGAACACATTATCATATTTCTGATAAAAACAGAGCACTCTGTTTTTTTTATGACTTCTTGATATGGTTAATATAGTTTTTTAATGTTAATTGATATTCAATTGCAGCTGTATGTAATTGTCTTGTTTCATTTGTTTTCTATTTGAGTTTATCAGCTGGCTGTGGGAAACAGGGGATTCAATTTTGAATCTACAATTCGACCACTTGTAAGCTTAAGGAGAATTATGTTTCGTGGATCCCGCTCAGACTCAAACCTTCGGAGAATCCGTCGCGGCCGGGATCTAGCGAAAGAGATGAAGTTCAGGAAATCTGGACGTAGCCGAATTAGCCGAGGATGAAGTTCAGAAAATTCAAGTATACATGGATTCCCCGAGAATATATATATTCCGCTAGGATCTAGAATCCTCGAGGCCTTCGAATTCCTGAATACTCCAAATCCACGAGGGCATTGTGTACGCGACTCAGAGATGGTGAAATTCATAAAGATCTATGATTTGCAGTAGGCGTTCAATAAAAGGTGGAACAGTTGTGGTAATAATTCCATCAATAGGCAAGGTTTCAAGTGTGGCGGGGAAAGATTTCTTGCTGGTTGTCTAAGGGTGTGCTGACTGACAATTTATCCATAATAAACGGAACGATTGGCAGATTGGTTTATTATCTGAGCAATCCGCAGTATGGAGGGGTGTCCAAGTTATGATGGGATGCCGAATAACAATTATGATGAAGCATATGCGGGGTATATACTTTGCGGTGGTTTATTGTATACCAAATCGAAAGCTTTGGTTCTTATCGGATGAATTGTTTATTGTGAGAACACCGCAGGAAGAATGCATATTATTTCATCGCTGGACACTGCAATGATTTGAATGAATTTCTTCGTGGGGACTGTTGAGAATGGATTGACGATTAGCGGTTGGATAATGATGATAGTTGTTTGATTTCCTAAATTAAGAAAATCATTTGTGAAATGATCAATGACCAGCGATGATGTGCTAGTAAAGTTGGCAAAGAATGGTGCAAACATTAAGAATATCGAGGGTTTGTGTGAAGGGGTGAAGTCCGGAGAATTCATTCATCAACGGATTTCCCGAAGAATCAAAGCTCGGCTAATTCGCACTGGGCCATATTTCCCGAGATTGCCAAATTCCCAAAACCAATGGATTTATTAATTGATAAGATGCAGACGAATAAAACACTACTAATATGAAACAAAGGAAGGAATTTTTGATTCACTGCACTAGGGCCAGCACTACGCGTTTGGAAGTCAAAAATTGCATTTCTTTTCAGAGATGAATCACATTATGAGTTTGCGATGGCACTCATGAACCAACGCGGGATTTGCGCAGGGCTCTCCATTCTTGACGACATGTTAATAGAATCCAAGATGAAGCAAAATGTGTTTCAAGCACAGAAAATTGGTGAAATCACAAAGAGTCGGAGTCCTTCGGGCCAATGGATGACGATAGTAAAACTGCTTTAACGGGGAGTGGTTCGGCAAGATGCAATCAGATGGTGGTGCGAAAGGTGGATCGCAGGTATGCACAAGATCGATGCTAGATTTCATGGATCTTTGGGGTGCAAATGTGTGCAATAGTGAGGCGTCCCGGGTCAATATCCTTTTGCATCATACTACGAGGTGGAAGAGGAATCCACAATCTTTCAAAAGGCCCGTAGGAGCGAAGGTTCGGATAATCCATTCATGCTCGGATTTTTCGACAAAATTAACCCTCGAAAAATCTGAGCCTTCCTTGATTCCCTGAAAACTTAAGGTCCCTGAGATATTCAAGTATGCGAAATTATTGAGCTCGCGAAAACTCATCTCACCTTGCTACGCTGCTGAGATATCAGTCAGAATAAAGTTTGAGATATTGCACGATGGTGTTGAAGAAAAGAGAAGCGACATAAGAGATGCAAGGGATAATAAGGATGGTTGTGCGCCTTTCATTGAGTGTTGGAATATGAAGGATCTGTTACACCCAATAAAGAATGTTTACTAGCCTGGAGATTCAAATGTTTGCCACTTGAAGCATGTTAGATGGCGAGGGATCTCAGAATTCGCCATCAAGTTAATAATGTGGGAGGATGGTACGCGGGTTGTGAAGGTAGAAAAGGCGAAATGAGTAGTATATAATATATAACGGCCGAGATATAAACTACAGTCTACGCGGTTGTATTGTAATTAACATTGATTCCACTTCCTTACTACCCGCGAGCATCAACCATCATGTGGGAAATAAAATTCACAGTCAGAATATGAGGATCGGGTTGCTCTAAGGTGCGCAGATGAATGCACACAGGGATATGTTGATAGAGCTTTTGTGAAATCACCTTGATGATCACCAATAACGTTGCAAACTGGCAGAGCAATTCAAAGATCCTGTTGACTGTTAATATCAGTGAGGTGATTGGATGGGAAGACATGAATCAACAGATCGGAAATATGAGAAGTACGAAGAGGAGTCATAAATTCTACGAGGATATGATGTAGTTGCCGATATGAACACTTCCGAGCATGAAACCAATAAATTTGATATTGTTGGGTGGCGTGATGATGAAATAAGGATGATTTGTGGCCCTTAAGAGAGTTCAGCTTTTTGTGTATGACAAGATGATGAGGTTGTTCGTAAAAGAAAGGCATCTGTCCTGTGAAAATGAGATGATATAGATCTTGAAGGACGAAACATGATTTCTGAAATTATTCGCAGTTGTTAAATGATGTAGCATTTATAGTTATAGTGGCTTTTGGTGTTAAGAATGGAGTAGTTGATTAAGGGTTGTCAAACTGATTTAATATTATTCCATTCTCATTTAATTCATTAAGGATATTTCTTGTAATGCATCGGGGTCAAGGGTAAAACAGTCAAGATTATTGTCATGAATAAGCTATTTATTATCTTTTCATTCATGTCTATGGGTATAATGAATTTAATGGTATTTTGTTTTGTTGATTGGGTGCAAGACTATTATGAATGAATTTGGAATATGAGCATGTGTAAAAGATGTTGGTCTAAGGAATTAACTCAAAGTTGCAAAGGTAGTATTGTTAGATGAGGTATCACATAAGAAAATGTGTTAGGGGAAGAACATTCAAAATGATTAAGGTGTACCCACATATGGATACACACCAGATGAGAAGGAATTCAAACTGCTCAAATTATCTCTGCATAAGAATTCATGCCTAACTGTATGCCAACTAGAGGATGTGTTCAAACAAGGAATTACATGTGATGTTGTCTTGTTTATCCAATGAAGATTATTGTAAATACCAAGGTGGCAAGCTGTTGTTTTGGCATTGGATGATGATGTACAAAATATGCCAAAACCCTAATGTAACTACTGGATGTTTCTAGAAGTGCAATCTAAGCCATTGAATTAATTTAATCATGGCCATTAATTCAAAATGTAATTTTCTATAAAAGGCCTATGTTTTCTCATTTGTAGGTGGTTAGAGAATAGCTGACTGTAAGTTGTAGAAAGCCAGCATGGGCTAAGTTAGGAGTTAGATTTTGCAAATCAGTAGTTGTAGGAGAGAAGAGAGACTTGAAATTGTTATGTAATACTAGAGAAGTAATGCAACTGAGTTGTTGATTTGGAAAACTTTGTAAATTTGTCTTCAACAGTTTTATGGTTTCTTGTTCTTAATTCTCAATGTTAAATGTTAGATTTCAATTCTTTCATGTCAATGGTAAAATGTTAATGATGTTGATCGATCTCCAATCCGTACTTATAGCAATTTGTTGAATGTAGGTTGTTGTGTAAAGTTAGTATGGGCCCTATATTGTGCTTAGTTCAATTGTGAATGCTTGTTTGCATTGTGCCAGTTATTGGGTATGTGAATGAATGCTCATAATCTGAAAATCTTCAATTTCCTTAGAAGATTGCACTGTTTCTGTGTAGTTGTAGGCTTGTCCTTGATCAAGCAAAGATTGGTTTTATTGGGGATCTGTCCATTTGCAACATTCATCATTGTTGTGAATGATCTTTGGTGTTATTATTAGAATCTCTCTTGAACCCTTATCTCTTTTGATCTTTCTTTTAAATCTGGGTTAGATTTAGAATTTTAAGTATCAATGTATTGCAAGATCTAATAAGTTTTAAAGTTCCAAGATTTGTTTTGTAAGGTCCCTTTGTGATTACTATCATTTTCACATATTATCTGAGTTGTGTTTGCATTGTCAAGACCTAACATTAGAGACCTTGGGGTTATCTCTTGAGGCTTGCTGATAGAGATTTACCTTTCAAGAGAGAGAGGATTTTATATTTTGTTTGAGTTGTTGTGCAGAAAACACCATCAACAAAACTGTGTTTGAGTCATATCCAAAAAAAAATTTGATGTAGCTCATGGTTTCAACTAACGATTCTCCTTCTTACCACATCCCTTTGATTTAGAGACACCCTTGTGTTATTCTTCTAATAGTCTTCAATTAGTGATCTAAACACTTCAATAACTTGTTTATCTTTTCATGGTAGTCTCCCCAAGAATTTCCATAATTCACTGGAATCGGTGTTTTCAATTTGTTTCCACCTTTGAATGACTCTTGATAAATTTTCTTCTATTAATTCTCAATTCTTGACTCATCTTTTTAATGTGATGAGCTTTCCTCATTTGATTACTTACTATTATCGATGTAATGACACATCGTGTGACATTACTATATTTTGAGCATGAGGTATTACCCACACTCTCATATGCGTCCATTAGATTCTTCACAATAGTTTTTTCACTTGAAGCATCTGATGTTCTCAACCCAAGAATCTCCATGATGGACCTATACTTTATACTTAGATCATTTCAACAAATAGTTTACATCTTGCAGTCTCATTTAACTTTTCAAAGAACACTCTCCAAATCTTATGAGCATATCTTCTACAAGTGTGTTTTGGAATCTTACCGTCCACTGGCTACAAAATATTCTCATCAATATTAATCAAAAACTTTAGATTTCTATGCAAAATTCTAGGTGGCATTCTTAAAGGTAAATTCATCTTAGCATTAGAAATCTCATCAATATTTAAATGAGATGGGCTAGATGGCGTACCTTCAATCAAGGATGGAATAGATGGAGTACCTTGAGGTTGAAAGGGGAATGATGGTGTACCTCCTTCCTTAAATGTGAGTGATGGTGTACTCTCAACTTGAGATGTGATATATGGTGCCCCTCCATATTCACTTTGTGGTAGATGGTGTCCCTCTAGTAGAGGGTGTGTCTCCAACTACGATATTCAAATTTCTCTTAGCATGAAGGTTTCATATTTGTTTGCTTTGTTCCACCAATTCCATATCTCTTCTTGATGGTTGAGATTCCTCTTCAATTGCTATGTTTTTGTCAATTATTTCCAATTTCTTTTTCTCATGATGTTCCGTCATCCATGCTACTTCCTTTGCATTCTTAGCTTCTATCTCTTCTTGTGTTGGTTTAATTCTTGATCATTTCCTTGGCATGATGGATAATTTTATCTATAGAATGATAAAGAGACAAATAATACTTCCTAAAATTGAATCCATACAAATAAATGAAATATATGCCATACAAATAAACAAGTGCAATAAGAACATAAGGAAAATGGAAAGCTAATTTTTTTTAGGTATATTTAGCATAGACAAAGCTCACATGAATTTTTTGATGGAATGCCTTAAATAAATGCAGTCTCGTGGAATGCCATGATTGCAAGATAGGTACAAAGTGGATTTCTAAAAGACAATACAAACTTTCAAGAAAATACAATTGGCATAACAATAAATCCAAATTACGCAAATTTTGATAACATCATAACTTTGAAACAAGGTATGTGTTCTCATGGAATGTCATGATTGCAAGATAGTCATAAATCGAAGCATGGACAAGGAATGTGAATTGTTTGAAAAAGTGTTTTGGTAGACATGCATGCAAAATGGGGTAGCATAGACAAGGTAGTGGGATGTTTGAAAAAATTCCTCATAGAAATGGGGTCTCATAGTGATGTACATCACTATGAGACGCCATTTCTATGAGGCATTTTTACAAACATCCCACTACCTTGACAAGCTTACTGCATTCACAATCTAGTGAATGCATAAGCTTGTCAAGGTAGTGGGTTGTTTGAAAAAAATGTCTCATAGAAATGGGGTCTCACAATGAGGCATTTTTTCAAACAACCCACTACCTTTTCAATGTGGTAGAATTGACAAGGCAGTGGATTGTTTAAAAAAATGCCTCATAGAAATGGGGTCTCATGGTGATATCACCATGAGACCCCATTTCTATGAGGCATTTTTTCAAACAGCCCACTACCTTGTCAATTCTACCACATTGACAAGCTAGTGAGCTCACTAGCTTTTCAATGTGGTAAGCTTGTCAAGGTAGTGGGCTATTTGAAAAAATTACTCATATAAATGGGGTCTCAAGGTGATGTACATCATCATGAGACCCCATTTATAGGAGGAATTTTTTCGAACAACCCACTACCTTGTAATGGGAACCTTGGAATGGGGTATGACATCTATCAAAACATAAAAGGGGGGATTTTCATGAGTGTTATGGTTGCAATTGCCTTAGTAGACACATGAAAAATGTGGATGCATAGACAAGGCACATGAACTATTTGACAAAATGCCTCCACCATGATGAATAAACAAGTGCAATAAGAACACAAGGAAAATGGAAAGCTATTTTTTTTAAGTATTTCTACCTTGCAAGAATTTATTGAATGTGAATTTTCTCTGTAGCCATTTTGTAATGCATGACCTACCAATTGTTGGAAAAATGAAGAATATTGACTATCTCTATAGTTTTGTGTTGTCATTGATGTCACCATATTGTGACTGCAAGTTTAAGACAGTGCTTGATCTGATATTTTGGTCTAGTATCTGAATCGGTATTTAAGCTGCACTCCAGTATTCTAGTCCGCATTCCTCTGCAATTGGTAATTGATGCATGTGGTTTTGAGAAATTGCTAATGATTGTTGAAGGCATGCATGTTCAGAATATTACATGTTTTGGTGCTCATACAGTGTTGTGGAAACCAACAGAATGCTTATTGCATTTTGCATTGAAGTGTACTCCTGGCTGACTTCTTGGGGTAATTGTGATACGGTGAATTAATTTTGCTATGTCGATATATGTACGACCTATTTTAAGTCAATCTGACATAATGTGGCATGTTGGAGGTTTGAATTACTTTCTTGGAAAATATTTTGTGAATGATTGAAGCCAACAGTTAGTACTCTTGGTAAATATGAATTGCATCTAATTAGGCTAACTTAATTGATGCTTGCAGAAAAGATCGGGAATGAATATGTTGAACAATTTTATGTTCATGATAGAGACAGAGGAATAGAAGTGTGTGTGTATGAGAAATCAATGAAGCAGTGGTGAATGAAAAGTTGGAAGTGAGCAAAAAGATGAAGTGTGTTGAATCAATCTATTGAGCATCACCAAAACTACATCAATACTTGTTAGGTGCATTAATCTCATTTCATTTTGGTTGTAAGTCCTAAATTTATTTTGTCAATCCTTTTTGTAGGCAGTGAGCCTCTCTTGTAAGTAGTGAGCTTTTGTATTTGGATAGTGAGTCCTTTCAGGGCAGTGAGCCTTTTATTTTCAATTTGAAACTACTTTATATTGTGAGTTAATCCTCACCATGGTTTTTCCCTCCTTGGGTTTTCCACATAAAAATCAGGTGTTTATTGTGTTAAATTATTTTATGTTATCTATGTTTCATGCTCATACTTAATAATGGTTAGTGTGGTTGTGGAATTGATATGTGTTGAAGTTTTTAAGTTTGAATTATGGGACAACTGATTCACCCCCCTCTCAGTTGTCCTACATCTTTTTAACACCAATATAATGTCCACAAATAGACATGTATGCAAAATGTGGTAGCATAGACAAAGCTCATATGAATCATTTGATGGAATGCCTTTAAATAATGTGGTCTCATGAAATTCCATGATTGCAAGATAAACACAAAATGGGTTTTTTAAAAGACATTACAAACTTTCAAGAAGATACAATTATCTTGAGTATAAATCCAAATTCCACAACTTTTTTCAACATCCTACCTTTGGAACAAGGTATCCAGGCATCAATCAAATCATTGAAAGAAAGGGGGATTGTTTGAAAAAAAAATTTGGTAGACATGTGTGGAAATTTTGGTAGCATAGACAAGGTAATCAGTTGTTTGAAAAAATTCCTCAAATAAATGTAGTCTCATGTTGATGCACATCACCATGATACCACGTTTCTTTGAGGCATTTTTTCACATATTTGATTTCCTTGTCTATGTTGTTTGATAAAATGCTTTGGTAGACATGCATGGGAAATTTGGTAGCATAGACAAGGCAATCAGTTGTTTGAAAAAATGCCTCAAAGAAGTGTGGTCTCATGGTGATGCACATCACCATGAGACCACATTTCTTTGAGGATTTTTTTCAGATATTTGATTTCCTTGTCTATGCTATTTGATAAAATGCTTTGGTGGACATGTATGGAAAATTTGGTAGCATAGACAAGGGAATCAATTGCTTTGGTAGAATTATTTGACAAAATGCCTCAATGAGATATGTCCTCCTCATGGACTACAATAATTGCAAGATATGCACAAAATGGATTTGTTGAGAAGGCTTTAGAAAATTTCAAGCAAATGCAATTTCTAGGTGTAAAACCAAATTCTACTACATTTTCCAACATCCCCCATGCCTATACCAAAATGGAAGCTTTGGAAATTTGTATGCACATCCATAGAAAAGGATTGAGAAATTATGTATTATAAATTACATACTTATAACTACTCTAATATATATGTGTATACAAAATGTGGAAGCATACATAAGGTAGGTAAATTGTTTAACAAAATTCCTCAAAGAGATGTGGTTTAAAATGTAATTGGAAAGTGTAAAGAATTGTGTAGTTTAAAATGTGCCAAGAGGGGCTAAGGTTAAATGAGAAGTAAATAATGATGAACATGGAATATGCATAATAAAAAAATCAAAGCATGTATGATAACAAATGACAAAGAAATATAATAGAATTAAGGAAAATGTAAAGAAAATGTGTAGACTTCACATACCTAAAAAATGGAGATTTGAATGGAGTTCTACCCAATTATGCAGTCTTTGTTTCTTCTTGCATCAAACTCCTCAATAATTTGATTTTTTCACAAGCTTATTTCCTTTTCAACGTTCAATTGTATATAAATCTTGAATAGAATTACCAACAACAATACAAATAACCAATGTATAGTGTTAAATTCCTACAATTCAATCACAATTAACTTTGCAACACTACAAAAATTGAGACTTGAATTGATATATCAATTTCTATGTGAAAAATATGTTATTTCATCCTTCCTAAGTTGGAAAACCATAAAAAGGTGGTGGAAAAATAATGCAAAGGTGGTAGAATGTGAAAACTTTGCATGTGCACTTCCCAACAGCATCAAAAAGCTTCTTTTTTATTGAAGCGCACACATAACCAGGACAATAACAAAGCATGTAGGCATAGATCATGGGTGTGTTGACTTTTTTACCATTTTTAGAACAAGCCAAAACATGCTTGTGTTATAACACGAGTGTTTTTTTGCTTGCTATACAAAAGGCCTATATCTCAACTTCTTCAAAACACACTCGTGTTATGAAAATGTTTATTTTCTAAAGGTTTCCTCTCTCTCGCTCCCTCTCAACCATCCATCCCTTAGCCATCTAGGTCTCACTTAACCCTAAACCCTAAACCTTGGACACTATGCCTTAAACCCTAATCCCTCAATCCTATACCCTTAAACCCTAAACCCTAATCTCTCTCTACCTCTCTCTCTCTCTCTCTCTCTCTCTCTCTCTCTCTCTCTCTCTCTCTCTCTCTCTCTCTCTCGATCTCCCTTCCTCCCTCTCTCCCTCCCTCCCTCTATCTCTCACCCACTCACTCCCTCTCTCTCCCACTCCCCCTCTCTCGTCACTCCCTCTCTCTCTACCTATCTCTTAGGTCTCTCCCTCGCACCCCCCTCTCTTAAGTCTCTCCCTCTATCACCTTGCCTAGATAACTCTCTCTCTCCCTCTATCCCTCATACCCTAGCTAGATAAGTCACTCTCACTCTAACACTCCCTCCCTCTTTCTCAAGTCTCTCCCTCCCATACCCTCTCTCTCTCTAAGGTCTCTCTCTCACTCCCTCTATCTCTCTCCCACTCACTCCCTCTCTCTCACCCCTCTCTCCCACTCCCTCTCTCTCACACTCCCTCTCTCCCCCTATCTCCAAGGTCTCTTCCTCCTAGCCCTCTCTCCCTTCCACCCTCTCCCTCTCTTGAGTTTCTCTCTCACTCCCTCTATCTCTATCCCTTATCTCTATCTCCAACTCCCTCTCTCTCCCTCTCTCTCAATTATCCCTCCCACCCTACCTAGATAAGTCCATCTCACTCCAACCCCCTCTTTCCCTCTCTCTCAACTATCCCTCCCACGCTACCTAGATAAGTTCCTCTCATTCCAACCCCCTCTCTCCCACTCCCTCTCTCTCTAGGTCTCTTCCTCCCACCTCTCTCTCTCTCTCTCTCTCTCTCTCTCTCTCTCTCTCTCTCTCTCTCCCTCTATGTCTCTCCCACTCACTCTCTCTCTCTCCCATTGCCTATCTTTCCATATCTCTCATCTATCTCCCTCTGGCACCCTACCTAGATAGCTCTCTCTCCCTCTATCCCTCCCACCCTACCTAGTGTATAGGCATGAATTTGTACCCCTCACACAAATTTCTCTTTTACACTTCCTCACCTTAGAAAACCAAATCTGAAGGAAAAATTCCACATCAGCAAGCTATGTTCGTTCCACTTGAAATTTTTCTTTTGCGTTAGTATAAGAATATTTTTCGGAGACACATGTGTGGCACATAGACATCTATGTGATGCACTTATGTCCTTGATGGATTCCTGCATCTGAAGTTGGAAGAGGTGTTACACTTCCCATTGGGGTCAGTTTGTAATGTCCCTCTTTGACCAACTGACCCTGAAAATGGAAGTTTCTCTCATCCTACTTTAAAAAACACTCTTCCTTCATTCATTTCATCTTGTTCACAATCTTGTTTTTGCAATATTCAAGCATTCAACTTCATTCTCTTGGCATTCTCCACTCTCAACAACACTTTGGAATTTCATAGCAACAACAACACTCCATCAACTTTGTAAAGCAAGTGTGGAACAATCCATTGCAGCATGGGCTTGAGGTTTTGCAACACCTCCCTTCATCATAATTGAGGTTGTGGTGATTGTTCAAGCCTTCTTTCTTCATCACTGTCTAGTGAGCTCTTAGTGGAGGTGGTAACGTTTTTACTCCTCTCCTTTATGATTTGGTTGAGTAGCTTCATACTGTTTTGTAGTGTTATTCGTGTCCTTTCTTTCTTTACTTCTTTATCATACATTTCTCTATCATTGCTATCTTGGTTGTTTGTGGAGGTGGAAACACCAAAACCAGGTTTTGACTAAGGCAAACCCCTATACAGCCCCCAACAATTTTCCCTCTTTCTTATGTTTAGGTGGACATGCATTTGGAGCTAGCTGGTGAATGAGCATCTTTCTGAGATTATCTTTGTCATGTTAGCCTTCATATATTTACTTTATCATATTCGTATGTACCTTTCCTACTTCATAGTTCTATTTTGTTCCCTTAGAAGTGACTAGTTAGGCCCTCAACTTGTTTTTTGGTAGTTCATACTATTTTTTTGGTCCTCTGATCGTACAAACACTAGCACACCTGAGCGAGTCCAACATGTCGCATTGTCATCCCATAATCGTGCTTTTTTCCTTGGGCTGAGAGCTACCTGAGGTACAGTGTTGAACCCAAAAGTTGGCTTTCCTAGCCTCAGTTTGGATTTTGGGTCTGAAGAGTGGTTGTAAGGCCTTATAGTCCTCATAATTCTCATCCCTCATTTGAAACATTCCTTTAGAGTGAGGTAAGCTAGGGTATCCTCTTGATCTTGGCTCTTTGTGACCTGGGGAATTGATGTGGTTGGTCACCCTCACATTTTTGGTGAGCCCAACATGAACCACTTTAGTTTCTTTTTTCGATACTAAAAGTCCCTTTCCTCATATACTAGGACTGTTGTAGATGTGAGTGTTGTGAGGCCTTAGCCTTACAACCCAACTTGCAACCCCTTGTAGGCGTAGTTGGAAGGTTCCGAAAGTGTTACACAATGAAACCTTAATTGGGTCATTGTCCTATCTTACAACCTTTGGGAGGCTCTATGAGAATGTCATTATTGCATGCAATGGCCTCTTTCCTACATGAACCTATCCCCTCTATGCAACCTATGATCCACTAGTGGTACTAGCATAACCTTCACCTCACAATATCTACCGATGGGTTTTAATAGGGAACCATCTCCTCTCTACATCCTTGTATGAATCAACAGAAACATCAAAGCAGGTGTTCTCATTGATCCGACATCTCAAGTAAACATTATAATTGATGAGACCATGCTAATCAACTTTTTGCATAAAGATGGGTATGATGCACATGTGAGCACCATCCACATGCATGAAGGACTTTACGTACCTCCTTTGGGTAGTATCATCTTGTCAATTTTAGTTGGACCTAAATCTATGAAGCTTCTATTCGACATAGTCCCTAGGTTTGAACCCTTTAGAGTGAAGATGGATATCCCTTGGTTAGTAGCTATGAATGCAATGCCCTCAGTCATGCATAAATATTTAAAATTTATCCATGAGGGTTTTGTGCACGTAATTCATGATACTAGTTATAAATCACCCAATGTTGAGAGTGAGATACCCTCCATCGCCTTATGTTGTTTCACATAGGGCTTGCTTAAAAGCTAACAGTGATTCCATCAAGGCATGTAGAAGAGAAGAAGAGAAGTGATCCCAAGATCCTCCTTCCTCTCCTATTGTTCATCCTGACGCTTCCTCTCACCTCACTATGGCTCCATCAAATTCCACTCTACGTTTGCAGGAGAATCCTACAATACTCGCTTGGTGAAACCTAAGTGTCCTGCATTCGAGCTTGTTTTCCTACCCATGGAGCCTAGGCCCATTTGATATAGCAGGAAGAAAACTTCACGTGGGGAATCTTCTATGTCTCAACCTCTGCGGCCTCCTACCACTTCTGCTCCCAAAGTAGTGAACAGGAAGAGGCCCGCTACTAAGGCATTAGAGCTGACTCCCCCTACTTCCCAACCTACTCCTCTTGCTCCCATTTAGAAGCATGTCCCTCCACTAGAAACAGCTATGGAGGACACTCCCATGGCTGAGCAGGAGCCTTATATTCCTTCGTAGCCTCCAACCTCTAGCTCAAAGAGTCGTAGGAACCACCTTGTGCACAATCTGAAGTGCCAGTGAAAGTATCTCATGGCTAAGCAAGTCGCCTTACAAAGGAAGAGGAGATGACCACCCCTATCAGAGCCTCCTACCATGTCCTCCTCTCTCCTTCCCTATTTTTCTGTTCAATCTAGCTCCACATCGCTTTCGGCTTCCATTGGGAGTACGAATGCACCTAACCCTAAAAAGGTGTAGGTGTTCATCGCTCCTTCGGTGGAGCCACCTTTGTTGATGTCCATTTTAGATGTCCTTCCTTTCGCGAAACCTATAGATATGTTGAACAATTTGGTGGTATCTACTGTGATTTTGTCTTCCTCCTCTTCCTTCGCACCTCTTGCCTTGTTTATGGGGATTTCACGTCCCCTAATGGAGAAAAGGTAGAGAGTGGTCCTTCTAGCAATGGACATAAGAGGAGTCCACCTCCCCTGAAAAGTGGTCCCACATTGACTTGTTCTATTCTAGTGATAGAACTAGTCTCAGCTTCCCCAGAGTTCGTCACCACTCCTGAATCACTCAATGAGCCTAGTAGTGAACCTCAGGCACAACTTTCCCCATCCATTGAAGTGAACCATGGCACTCCTATAAAGTGCATGTTTAACTCTCTGGATGAAGTTTCGGCCTTGTTAGCAATCTTCACAAAGTCACTGACCTTAGCTCCACAAGAGCTTAGTGGAGGGGACCTTGCGCGACCCCCTTCCTTAGCCTTTATTGCAGGAGGGTTGGAAGCACCTCCCCTTAACATTCCACCACTGCAGGCTTGTCCTCCTTCCCCCTAAAATGAGCTAGATTTGGAATTGGATGACCTCCTAGTCAATTAGTGTTAGGGTGAGACCCCTACTTTACCTTTAGGTGTGTGTGTGTGTTGTGATGTGTTCCCCCATGATCATGCTATGTGTTCCTAGATGACCCTTTTCACCCTTGTTGGTGCTTGGATACAGGAGTTATTTTTGTGTCATAAACCTTCTATTTATTTCATCATTCTTCCATGTTTGTGACTTGATTTTTGACAAAATTGGGGATGATGCAAAGTGTCCCAAGCATTTAGGCTTCCCTTCCATGTTGACCCATTTTTTTAGTTTTACTTTTTCTTCTCATGTATTCTTCACATGTGTGAGATTTGCTAACTAGCCTATATGGGAATCTAATGACTGAAGGAAAGAAAAACCAGAAATATGAGGAGGACTAAATTGTATTCCTCTCAAGAATGAAAAGCTATATTCAGCCTAAGAATTGAGAATTACAAAGGAAATGCTTTGGTTATATAGGCGAAGGGGAGAGATAGATGCAACTAGATTATGACAAATGTTGGCATCCTATGAGGTATGACAACTCTTGTCATTAAAGGCTCAACCACCTTATCCCTATGTAAAGTTAAGCTAGTGTGACGAAGACTTTAGTGGAGAACTAGCTAAGAATGAACTAGTTAGATAAAGCACCCCTTTCACACTAACACCCCCCCTTAAGTGCAACTTAGGGAGAAATATACAATGCAAAGATTCAAATATGGGTCTCGGCTACTAGGCTTGATGAGGTACCCATGTACATAATAACCTCTCAATGATAAATAAGGAGAAAACCTAGTGGGAAAAAACTCCTGCCCATGAGAGGGTGAATGAAGAAGGTCTAAGTGACCCCCCCAAAAGAGATGTGGCTCACCCCCAAGAGAGACCGAAGATGAACATACTTGCTCTCAGTGAAGGGTTTGGTGAATATATCTGCAACTTGATCTGTTGTAGGACAATATCACAAATCAATGACCTACTCCTGAATCATCTCCCAGAGAAAATGCATATGGATCTCGATGTGTTTGGTTCGTTGATGATGGACCGGGTTCTTCGAGATCTGGATGGTTCTTTGGTTTTCACAATAGATGACTAATGGCTTCTGAAAGGTGATGCCAAGTTCAATGAGGATATTCTAAAGCCAAATAGACTCAGTGGCAGCATTGACAACTCCCCAATACTCAACTTTAGTTGAAGAAAGAGCAATGGCATGTTGCTTCTTGCTCTGCCAACAAATGGGGCTAGAACCATAGTGAAAATTATAGTCGAATGTGGACTTGCAATCATAAATATCACCAACCCAGTCAGAATCTGTGTAGCCAAGTAAGTCTAAACTTGTGCCTGTTGTATAGTGAATCCCATACTAATGAGGACCCTAGATGTAGTGCAAGATGTGTTTGGTAGCTTTCCAATGAAGCTCATGTGGTTCCATCATGAAGTGTGAAACAATTCCAACTACAAAGCAAATGTCAGGGTGAGTATGAGTCAAGTAGATGAGGCTACCAACAAGTTGACGATACAAAGTAGCATCAACTAGTGGTGTGTAACATTTGGCCTCAAGCTTAACTCAAGATAGAAAGGAAGTTAATGCAGGCTTACAATTAGCCATATGAAAATGTGACAAAAGATCAAGAGCAAAGTTGGATTGTGCAAGTGATATCTCAAAAGAGGTCTAGGTGATCTCAATCCTGAGAAATTATTGCAAGAGACCCAATTTAGTCATGGAAAATATTTCATGCAAAGCAGTCTTGACAGTTGAGATGATGGATGAATTGCTCCTAGTGGCAATCAAGTCATCAACATAGAGAGCCAAGAAAAGAAGAGAATTCTCCTACCATAAGATGTAGAAATTCAGATTTGAATTGCATCTGGAGAACCCAATGGAGAGAAGAAAGGAGTCCATTTTGGCATACCAAACTTGTGGACCTTGTTTGAGGCCATAGAGAGACTTCTTTAGCTTACAAACCAATGAATAATCTTGAATGAATCCTTGTGGTTGGTCCATATAAAGTACTTCATGTAGATCATCATGAAGAAATGCACTCTTCACATCCATTTGATGTAGAACCCAACTATGAGCTGCAGAAATAACAAGTAGCAAGTGAATGAAGTTAATTTTAGCAACAGTGACAAAGGTCTCAGTGTAGTCGATACCTAGTACTTGAGAGAAACCTTTGGCCTCAAGTTATGCTTATACTTGTCAATTGAGCCATCCACTACAAATTTGGTTTGATAGATCCACTTACACTGAACCAGTTTTCTTCCCTTGGGAAGTGGAACAAGATCCCATGTTTCATTCTACATTAAAGAGTTGTACTCTTCCTCCATTGCAGAATACCACTCAGCATTACCAAATGCTTCACGAAATGACTCTGGATCTAAATCTATGGAAATTTAGGAATGTGGAATATCATGATTTTTTGACTGAGTCCTCCTTGTATTTGAAGGAACCCCAACAATTTCACCTGCAGACTCAAGTGTTTGACAAGCCCAACGAGGCATGGTAGGGGATGGAGGAGGAGATTCTAAACTCTCTGAAGAGGAAGATGAAATCTCATGATCAACTCGACGACTAGAAGAAGCTTGAGGAAAATCCTCAATGTCAGAATCATTTAAATCCACTATGGCGGAAGAAAGAGTAGAGGATGAGCTAGAAGAGCTTTCCTCAAAATGCACACTACGCTCAATGAAGAGCTCATGTGTTGTAGGATCCATTAGCCTATATCCTTTGACACCATCATGGTAACCAATAAAGATACAAGGCCGACTCTGAGGTTCCAAGGCCTTGTGCTTCTTTGAAGGAATATGTGCCCATGCTGGGGAGCCAAAAATTCTAAAGTTCCCCACAACAGGTTTCCTACCACACCAAGCTTCAAAGGGAGTGATGCCTTTTAATGCCTTATTTCTATTTTGGATGTGAGTAGCACAGTTAATAGCTTCTTCCCAATATGCAGGTGCAAGGGAGTGAGAGTGGATCATGCAACCAACCATCTTTTTCAGGGACCTATTTTTTCTCTCTGCTACACCATTTTGTTGCGGTGTGTAGGCAATAGTATGTTGAAGATCAATCCCTTCAAGAGTACAAAATTTCTCAAATCGTTGGTTCACATATTCTCTAACATTATCAGTGCGGAGAATTTTGATACACTTTCTAGATTGCTTCTCAACACGAGCTTTAAACTCTTGAAATCTATCAAAGACTTCTCCTTTGTTTTGAAGAAAGTAGACCCATGTGTATCTAGAATAATCATCAATTAAGGTGATCAAATAATGAGCCTTACTGAAAGATAATGATGGAAAAGGACACACCAAGTCACTATGAACCAATTCAAGGACTTCTGAAGCCCTCCAAGCCTTCCCTTTGTCGAACTTCTTGTTAGGATGTTTTCCCAAAGCACAACCTAAACATATACCATCTAAAAAATTGATTTGAGGAAGACGCATAATCATATTATGTTTGTTGAGTTGTTGAAGATAGCGGTAGTTGAGATGGCCAAACCACTCATGCCATAGTTTTCTCACATCATTTGAATGGGTGAGCAATGTAGTAGAATTTGAATCAGGTACAAAATGAGAGAAAGGATACAAGAAAAACTTATGATTGGCCTTACCAACTGCAAGGAGTGCATTATCTTCAAGATTCCAAATGCTGCCAGAATCTAGAGTAAATTCAACTTTTCTACCATTCTAAGTGATTTGGTAGACAAATAGAAGGTTGGCTAAAAAATCAAGAATGCAGAGGACATCCTAAAATGTACCATTTCCAGTGTCAATTGAACCCTTCCCAATAACTTCCACTGGAGAATCATCCCCAATGAGAATGTGGGGCATAAGAAAAGGCTCCAACAAAGAAAACTATTCTTTACTAGAACCCATGTGATGCGATGCACCTGAGTCAAGAATCCAGTCTTTTGAAGAATCGATAATAGCAACAAGTACATGTGCTTTCCCTTTACTTGATTTGGAAGGAGTAGAGGATTGTTGAGCAATAGAAGAAGGCATATTAATGTTGTTCCTTTTAAGAAGATTCTTTAACTCATCAATCTACTTCTTATGACAATAATTTTCCTCATGACCAGGTTTCTTGCAATAGCTACAAGTTGGCCTTTCCTTCTTTTGAAAATTCCCCTTTGAAGAGGAGGAGTTGGAGTAAAATTATTTTGTTGAAGATGATTGTGCTTGATCTCGTTGTGACTTCTTTAATTGCTTTTGTTTGTTGTTAGGTTTCCTTGATGCTTTCTGACCCTTTGGTTGACCAGCCATCAAAGCTTGTGAATGTGAAGGCTTGAGAAGACCTATTGAAAGAAGCTTACCTTGTTCTTGCATTAACATTTCAAAAAATAAAGCAAAAGAAGGTGTAGTAAATGTGGATCTCATTGTCAACCTACGAGTATCAAAGCTAGAAACAAAAGCTGCAAATTCAAGTCCAAGTTTATTTAGAGTGTTATAGACAAGTTGAATGTATTTCTTCTCTAATCCACATGGTTTACATTGTGCTCTAAGGTCATTGACCTTTGTTACATAATCCTGGATGTTATCAAAAGACTTTGGATCAAGACCATTAGTTTGTTATCAGTTTGATAACCATGAACTTCATCAGTTGTACCATAGAGATTTTTTAATTTTTCCCATGCATCATGTGAATCTTTACATGCTTCAATCTAAAAAATTATATCAAGAGAAACTAAACTCCTTAGACAACCAAGAGCTTTTGTATGTTCAAACATCTAGAGTAATTTTTCCTTATCATTTGTGGGTTTAGTTACCTTCTTCTCAACATAAGGTGTGTATCCTAGTTGCATTAAGGCATTCCATGCATTTTGATTCCATGTGTTGTAGTTGTATGGCATGAGCAATGGATACTTAAATGTACCCATAGTGAAGGAAAAATAGAGCACAAAGTATGAGATATTTTCAAGCACAAAGTCAACAAGAGAACCCCCTTCTTTACTCAATCAAAGAACCCCCCCAAAAAAAATGATTTGGCACTTTATATTTAGTACAGTTACAGATTTTTGGATTTCAATACTTTTATAAATCCTCAAGAAATGAGCATATCTTGAAAGTATACAATTGGTACAATTTCATACAAAATAAACATCACCAATGTGAAGTACATGAAAAATCATGCACTTTCAATAAAACAATCAACTTGATCTGAGGTCGTATGCAAAAGTTATGCAGCTTTGAATTTTGCAAAATGAGAATGGTGAGGAATCATCCCTGAGAATCAGAAGTTTCTAAAAATCCATGCACCAAAATCTGAAATCATCTTCACCAATATGTAGAGCACAAAAATTTAGCCTAAATCAAAAAAAATGTATAGAATTTGGAGGTCAGGAGCCCGAGTTATGACCTTTCAAAGTTGACCTCCAAAAAGAAATTGAGCAATGGAGAGGGGCTGTGAAAAACTTCCGCCAAAGTTATCAGTCCACCAAATATAGATTTCTATCATCTAGTTTAAAACTCCACCAAATGTTGCACTCCGCCAAATAAATTTAGTTTACCTCCAATGGAACTGTCTGCTAAATTCTTTTCCAAGTTTGACGGAATTGAAATTTTTATATTTTTTTATTTACACTTCCTTTATCTCTCTCCCAATCCCTCTCTCTTTCTCCCTCTCTCTCTCACTCCCTCTATCTCTCTCCTACTCACTCCCTCCCTCTTGCACTCCCTCTCTCTCCCTATCTTGCAGGTCTCTCCCTCTAACCCTCCCTCTCTCTCAAGCACCCTACCTAGATATCTCTCTCTTCCTCTATCCCTCACACCCTACCTAGACAAGTCCCTCTCACTCCAACCCCTCTCTCCCACTCCCTCTCTCTCTCTCTCAAGTCTCTCTCTCCCACCCCCCTCTCTCTCCATCTATCCCTCCCACCCTACCTAGATAAGTTCCTCTCACTCCAACCCCTTGTCTCCCACTTTGTCTCTCTCTCCCTCCCACCCCACTCCCTCTCTCAGGTCTCTCTCTCACTAAACCTCTCTCTCTCTTAGGTCTCTCCCTCCCTCTAAATATATAGGCATGTACATACATACAAACATACATACATGTATGCATACATACATACATACACACATACATACTTACATATATACATACATGCATACATACATACAAATATATATACATAAATTTAGTAGAATATCATTTAGCACAAAGAAAGACAACGTGAGGGCATTATAATGCACTCACATTATGTCTTGCTTAGGTAACTCAACCATAAATGCAAAAAACATGTCAAAACTATGAAAAAATGTGAGCCTGTTATAACACACTCACGTTATTTCTTGCTTTGGGAATCCCCAAGCCTTAGGCTTGGTATTTCTTTGCAATACCAACCCAAAGGCTGGGAGTGCCTTCCCAACATACGAAGGCATGTTTTTTGCAAATTCTATAATATTTCACATAATCACATTCATGCTAAGCATCAAGTTTGCACATGTTTCAAGGTCAAACAAATCAAACACCTGGGTAATGTTAGGCTCCCTCTTAGCCATCTAATGGTGTAATTTTTTTCACATTTTGACAATGTTAAGCCTTTCATCTTTAATTTCTTTTGTTTATGTACCTATTTTTTGAAAAAAAATAGTATTTGGTATTTTTTTCTTTATAAATTAACCGTTCATTGAAATTTTAAATAAATTACATTTCTAGAAACTTGACTCCATTCTATACATATTAAAAAATTTATTTTCAATTAGTTTTCAAAACTTATAAGGGTAGCACGACCAAAATTTTGTTTTTTAGGAAGTGTCCATATTGAAAATTAGTAAAAAAACCAAATATTCATTAAAAAATTATCAAAAAAATTAGGCATAAACTACATGTTAGCTAATTTCTCACTGAAGCAATTTTAAAAATACCAAAAAAAATTTAACATTTTGAGGGATCCACAAAAGTCACTATGTTATGTTTTTGACAAAAATAGCACCAATTTCTATGGATCCCTCTTTTGAACCCATTAATCTCTACCATTTAAAAAAAAATAATAGTATTTTAGAAAGTAGACTTGGAGCACTACAATCCTTGTTTTTATTTCATCTAAGAATTTTGAGTGTAACTATCCTCAATTTCATATCTAAGGTTAGTATTTCCTGATTTCAGAAGAAATAAAAGTGGCCACTTAAGACCCCTTTTTGTCCCCCTATCTCTTTGCACTTACCCATACCATTCCTTTGAGTCCACATGAGCACACATGAGACTATCTAGTTCAAGTTGATTTGAGACAGTAGGAGAGCACAAAATTTGAACCATAAAATGGTATTCTTCCACACCATCATCTGAGGGTACAAGGGAGGTTGCACTTTCCATTGCATCCATGATGTGATTTTTTCACCTAGGAACATTGTCTATGGTAAAAGAAGAGAATCAATCAAGCAAGGATAAAGCCAAATCCTAATATTGAGATAGCTTGCTCTGCTTAACTTGATACACTCTCGTGATTTGATTTACAATAAGTTTAGATTCACCATGAATGTGAATATTTTTAATGTTCAAAGTCATTGTGAAACATAAGCTAGCAATAAGGGCTTTATGCTTGATGAACATTATTGGTACAATGTGATTCAATCGAAAGGATAGAGGAATTGGCTTCCCTTCAGGTGAGATTAAAACTACACCTGTCTCGAAGTTAGTTTGACATCTCGACCCATAGAAGTACATCTCCCACACAAGTTCATGGTCCAATATGAATAAATTTTCATCCAAAAATAAATCTAGATTAGGGAAGGAGTGGGATGAGGGAGCCTCTACCAATTGATCAACAACAACTTTTCCTTTAATTTATTTATGTGTTATGAACTTGATGTCAAAATCAAAGAGTAACATTACCCATTACACCAACCTTCCCAAAAGATCAGATCTAGTAAATAAATGTTTGAAAAGATCATATTTTATAATTACATGGGTTTCAGCATGGAGAAGATAATGTTGTAGTTTTTTCGTTATGAAAAATGAGAACAAGACATTGTTTCTCCATGGAAAAATATCATCCCATAATCAACCAAAATAGGACTAATGTAATAGACCACTCTTTCTTTACCATCACCATCATGTTGAGCTGATAAAGTTGCTTAGAAAACATGAGGTGATGCTAAGATATAGAGTAAAAAGGGTCTATCCTACATAGTTGGCATCAAGATGGGAGGATTGGCCAAATAAATTTTGAGAGACTCAAAATCTTTGTCACACTCATCATCCCATCAGAAATGGACATCTTTCTTCAACAAACGTATGAATGGAAGGGTATGATCATCTAACTAAGATATAAATCTATGAATTGCCTAAATCTTCCCTTACAAACTATGTAGTTGAGAGATTTTTTTAGATGGAAGGATGTTAACGATTGTGTAGTGTAGAAAATTACATACCTTTACAATCACACTATGTTTGGGTCCCTTAATTAATTGGGCTTAATTAAGCTTCTAATTTTCCAAATTATGCATTCCAAAGCCTTATTCTTCCCATTTTATGAAAGGGGAACCTACATTAAATAAATGCAATCAATAATTAAATCACCTTGGATCATGTGCACCTTAAACTTATGGGTCAAGACCCATTCTCCCTTAGGTGAATGAATCCCCTGTAAGTACCAAGACCCATTTTAAATATGTTTTTGGTGGCATTTTAATGATCAAAATTCAAATTGGAAGTGTCGTCTTTTGGAGTCTAATTTTTTAGGAAATTGGATAAACAACTATAAATACATACATAGTATTTTTATCATTTGAATCTAGAACACAATTTATAGAACTTATGATAAAATATTTTTGCCAAGAGAATTCAAGAGTAGCATTATCAGTCATTATCAATAGCAATCAAGATCCTGCCATCATGTCAAAGTCCATGTGTGTTCATGTCATGTTTTGAATATAACATTGTGATGTAGGTTTTCAATCATTCAAACATCAAATCAACCAATCAATTAGGCCAATCCAACAAAATCCAAATCCTTAGAGTGATATGATCTTGTCTTCAGTCCTCTAAGGGAATCCATTGAAGGTTTGGTCAGTTGTAACAAGCATTGTTCATTCATCATTTTCTTCCCTTTTTCATTATCTTTTTATCAAGTTTTCATTACTGAATCAGGATTTGACTAAGGAAAAACCCCATACAAACAAAAAATTCTTCTCTTTGTGTATGTGCAAGTCTTAGGTTGAAGAAGGATTGAAGAGATCTTAAAGGAGAAATTTTAGATCATTGTACAGGTTGTCATCATTGTTGTCAAGCCATGGAAACTAAGTTACAGAATTTATTTTTTTCAATCCAAAAACAAAACTTGCATCAATTAGAAGCCAATATCCAACATCAGAGGACTATCAAAAACTATTTTGGAGTTTTAGACTGAGACCCATTCATCCATGGGTGAATGAGTCCCTTTGCACTCCTCAAAATAAATTTATGGTGACTTGTACATGTGTTCATACCCTTCTCAGATCTTCCTATAATTTTTTGTAATAGTCTTTGCATTTTTGGCAATCAACATTTTAAGTACTAGGTCTAATCATTCTTTAAGCACTTTAAATCATTCTAATTTTATCTCAAATATTTCCTATTATCCTAAGGACTGAGATCCAAGTTTGATTGACTCACTATCAAGGTTGAAAGTCAATATATGCACCGTGTGATCTCTTCCCTAATGAAATAATGAAAAGGATTACACCCCCATTTTCTATCCAAGGTTCTCGCCACCAAAGGATCTCTAAGTTCCTCCTCCTTCATTTTCTTCATTTTAGATTGCATCAATTTTGTTTGTGTCAACTTTGATTCCATGAGGAGATACAATAAATCCTAAAAGCTTGTCAGAATCTATGCCAAAGATGCACTTAATAGGATTTAGTCTCATCTTAGAGATTCAAAGCCTCTCAAAGATAAGATGAATATTTTTGACGTGATCTTGATGATTTGTGGACTTAGCCAAGATTTCATCTACATAATTTTCTAGAATCTTGTGAATGAAATCATGAAAGATGAAATTCATTTCCCATTGGTAAGTTGCTCCAACATTCTTTAATCCATACATAATGACTACATCATGGAAAGCACCCCAAGCGGTAGTGATGGTTGTCTAATACTAATCTTTTGGGATAATATGAATCTTATTATAACTTGAGAAGCCATCCATAAAGGACAATAAGGCATGGCCCGAATTTGAGTCCACAATCATATTGATATTAAGAAATGGGAAATATTCCTTAAGAGAAGCCTTATTGAGACCACAAAAATCTATACAAATGTAAATATGACCATCAACTTTACTAAGAACTATATTCAATATCCAAGGTGAATAGTCAATAGGACGGATGAAACCAACTTTTAGAAGCTTTTTAATCCTAGTCTTGAATAATAAAGCAACCTTAGGATTCATTTTACAAATCTTTTATTTAACAAACTTGGCATAGGGATATAGAACGATATTATGAACTACCACAAAAATTCATCAATACCATGCATGTCCTCATATGACTAAGAAAAAATATCGATATGAGAATGTACTAAGTCATCACATTGTTTAGATTCTTCCAAAGAAAGACATTTTCCAATCTTAATAAATTTTATAGAAGATTTGGATCCATGAAAACATTAGAAGTATCCCCTTGACGAGAGCACTACATTCTTCAGGATGAGGTGTAGGAGTACTATCATCCACATTAGATAAAGAAGCCTTCTCATCGGCACTTATAATGGATTCTCCAAAATATTCATGTTTATTCAAGAAATAAAAGAGTTGGACCATTTATGGTGGTAATAAGATAAGTTAGAGTAGGCACCTAAGAATTCTTATAATGCTTCATCCCAAGAGAAAACATCTAGAGGAACTTATTTAGAGTATACCTTACTTTCAATGAATTCAAGGTGAACTAATTTAAGAGAAGGTTTGATGGAAATCATGTTAACATTCAACCATAGTTTCACCTTAAACTTTGTGTGGTGGTATATAATTCCAATCTTATACAAGTATGAGGACCAACCTATAAGGGTACTTTAATACCTTGTTCATTACGCCCACAACCTTTACCTCCATAACCGAATTTAGAAAGATATTAAAACTTGGACCATATCATGTTCTCAATTCCTAGAAAGAAGGGGGGTTAGTGTAAAGAGTGTAATCCATTCTATAAGTATCAAAATCCTTTACAAGAACATAAGCATCCTTCTTAGTGAGAACATAAACACTATCCTCCTTAATAGAAGCATGATCATCTTCCTTAGCAAGGGGACAATCAACTTTCTTAACTGAGGTGAATGAGATTGTTAGAATGTTTAAGTGGATATGATCTACTTTGTTCTATCCCATATAGGATTCAATAATGTTCAAGGATCCCTAATCATCACCAAGACATGTGTTTGATTTAGAAGAAGCAATAGAAGGGGTAGTCTTAGTAATCTCTACTTTGGGATGATCTTCCTTAGGGACATCTGTCTCAGGAGTAACCTTTGAAATAAGAACTACTGGAGTAGATGTCAATACATTAGAAGATAACGAAGGGATAAGATTTTTAAGATTAGGATCGACCAATTTTTGACTAGTAGCTACCATTTCACATAGGTGTATAGCATTAGGGTCAGCCTTGATTGTGATTACTTCATTATTAGCAACAAATTTCATTTAACAATGCCAGGTAGAAATGAATACTCCCAAAACATGAATCCATGGTTTTCCCAAGAGAATATTGTAAGTTAATGGTCCCAACATAACATATACTAGGTTGGGTATAGTAATGGGTCCCAACATCAAAGACAAGATTATCATGCCTAAGGCTTGTTAATTGACATTATCAAATCCATGAATTATAAAGAAGAAGCATCAAGTGAAGTTGAATCAATTTTAATTTTAGGTAACAAGTCAATGCTACATATGTTGAAAGCCTAATCGATGTCAATGAGAGCACACCTAATGCTAATGTTGTTAATGTAAACTATTATCATTAAAGGATCCACTTTCTTTTGTACTTCTGAAGGTCGTAGTTCATGCGGATGAAACATAATATTCATCGAATCTACATGAATATGATCTATCAACACATTAACATCCATCAACCTGGTGGAAGAAGGCAATATAATCTGTCACAAGGCTTCCTAAAGAATACCTTGGTAAATTAGAGTAATCTTAAGCAAATCCCAAAGTGAGATCTTGGCAAGAGTAATGTGAAGTTGCTCGGCAAGATCATACTCACTAGGTAGCTTAGCCATAGATATAGGTGCTTGAGGAAGGCTTGGTTGAGAAGGTGGTAGAGAAGTAGGTTGATTAATATTTTTTTGATTCCTTCTAGTATTGTAAGTGTAGGCTACCACTCTATAAGAGGGAGTCTTACATTGTATAAACCTCGTGTAAAGGTATGGTGTGTCATTTTCAACAGGGACCCCATGAATAGAATGAATTTTTTTTAAAGATGGGCTAGTTGAGTCATGTAAATGACTAGTCTCTTAGGCCTTTAAGGGACAACAGAGAATACAACCACATTCATGGACTCTTAAACTTGCGAAGAAGAAGGCTTTGATGAAGTTTTTTTATCATATTTTTGAATATAAGGAGGTGTCTCTAAGAAATCATCTAAGGCATCATCCAACATATTGAAATCTTATTTGGAGAATGCATTGTCAAATGTATTAAAAATTTAAAGAAAAAGATTCAACATGATTTCATTCACATCAGATTCACTAAAATGTAAAGAAGGGGATTCACTACCCTTGATATTGAGACAAAGAGGAGTTTTTAAGGAGAAAATAACCCTCGATTATCTCAAGGATCAAAGCTTAGGTGAACTAGATGAAGAATAAAGAATACTTGTATAAATTAATTAAATGAATGTTAAAATACTAAGAACAAGGATGATAAGACTGCTTAACAATAGAAATTGATAATAAGATTATAATTTATGGTTTACAAAAATAGAAACTACATAACTTACAGATTCCACTCCTAGGAGGGTTGAGCCTCGGCCATGGATGATAGCATGTCATTGGGATGTTTGTGCCCTATGTTGTCATCCATATTAAAAAAGATACTAAGACCCTTAGATATGTAATGTCAACTTCTCAAATCCATACATCTAAGCACAAAATAGAGAGGGAAAAATGTTGGGATTGTTTCAGGGATTTCCTCAGTCAAACCCCCATTTTGGTGTTTCCACCTCCATGAATAACTAGATAAATATAGGGGTAAGTGCAATAAGCTGGGTCCATGAAGAGGAGAAGTTTTGACCAAAACAAAAATATCGAAAGGAATGAGTACCCATTTTTTAAAAAATAAGTATATGTCTAAAAATAATAATGTACCTATTTAAGAGTAGGATTTTGAGCCTTACATCAGGATCTCATTCCTAAATGAGTACCCATTTTAAAATGGGTACCCATTCTAAAATGGGTACCCATTCTAAAAATAGAATGAGTACTCATTTTCAAAAAAATTGCAATCCCAAGCCACTTTTTGCTTGGGTTTTAGGCTCATGAAAGGTTTGGTAACCCAACCCTTAGCCTTTGACTAGCAACTAAAAGCTAAGGCAAATTCAAGAGAAATATCAAACTTTGGCAATATAACTAATGGAATTTTTTATAGAATTAATTTATGAAATTAAAACCCATTATAGATTATGATGTATAGGCTTCATTTTTTAAAAAGATTTGATTATATTTTCTATTTTTTAATTAATTTTTTAGTAAACTTGTCCATAAACTTGAAATATCATACTTTTTGGTAAGAAAAATTATATGACATCAATCTTCAGATAATTCTCTACACAATGAAAAAAATCAAAAAATGATTAGTTTAGGTCAAATTATGGTGTTCATACACGTTAACTTTTAAAAACAACAATTAGGGCCAATAATAAATCAATGAAAGAACATTTAAGAAAAAAAACTATAAAAATATCCTCATCAATCTTCAAGTTGTTACATATCTTTTCCCAAAAGGAATTAGAAAAATTCTTTTATTTAGGTCAAATTATGGTGCCTGTACACATGCATGGTATGGTAAAAAAAAGTGACTTTTAAAAATTGGTTTTTGTACATGCCTATTAAAAATTAATTTGTATCATCTCAGTATTAGAATAAATTACATATTTGGAAACTAGATTCAAAATATTAGATTTCATATTATTTACTTTTTTAAGATTCAATGTTTAAGTGCTTCAAATTTTCAGTCCAAGTGAGACAAATTCCAAAAAATAGGGAAAAAGCTTCCACTTTTTGTCCAAACCCAACTTTTTGCATCAATCCATAGATAAAAATGCATGAAATGTAGAAGACGTATGATAGAAATAGACTCCACAAAGGGGGAGAATTCCTATCTTGATTATAAATACGTGTAATAGAAACAATCCCACAAAGGAGGAAACCCCCTATTACAAATAAAGTAGACGAGATCAAATAGAAAATAGTAAATAAATAAGACAAAAAGACAAGAGAGTATTACCAACAACTTGTTCCTACCCTCTTAGCTTGATAGGCGTGATAAACTTGCATTCAAGAGAGCCTTGACTATTGCTTGAGGAAGAAATCTGACAAAGCTTCGCTACAGAGAGCGAGAGAGAATGAGAAAAGATGAAGAGAAAAATGGAATGAGAGAGTGAGAATGAATGAGAATGAAATTGAAAATAGTTTTGTGAAGTTGCATGGGAAGGAGGAGCCATTACATGTGTATTTTTTCCAGAATGGCACATTCCATAGATAAAGGATGCAAAATATTCTCATTTAAATCTTGGAAAGTTCGAGGATGCTAGCATGTCACATAGACGTGCCTGCATCGCTCAAGTGCCATACTCATAACTTTACAAGAATGAAGTGTACATGTTATTGGTGCTTCATCGTTGTCACCTATGAAATTGGAATCATGAAATTCTGACTTATAGGTTTTTGTCATAAATGCGACGAGCTAAATGCGCAAGTGTGAAATTGTCATGAGGTGTAATTTTATGACACTACATGTGGCATTAGAATTCTTGCACCTCAAGAACCTTCTATATGAATAGGGGATTGAGCCCTATACCATATTTCTCAACTTCTTCTCTATGGATGAAGTAGGCTCCTTTACTACATGTAAAATATTCTTGTCCATTTTTAGGTTGATTTCTCTAGTGTAAGCTGATATCAAGTTAGTATTGTTTTTCCTCTACCTCTTGGTTAAGGATTACTTTTGTTATTGGAAATTTAGGATTCCAAGGATAAGTGGGAGGCTCCAATCCTCCTTTTGAAAAACCCTCCCTCTAAATACTTTCTTACCACAATGATTTTTCACCTCCTTTTAGTGTCCTTACATAAGTAAGGATTTTCCTCTACCTCTAGGTTAAGGATTACTTATTGATAATTTTGTATTCTTAAGATAGGTGGGAGACCACAATCCTCCTTTTGAAAAATGCTCCCTGTAAATAATTCCTTGCCACAATGATTTTCCACCTCCTCTTAGTGTCCTTCCATATATCTAAATGGATGGTAATTTAATATTTTTACTAATTATGCCAAAGGCATATCCTATTTGAAGTGAGTCAACTCACTTTGGATAGCAGACGGTTGAAACTAATGGAAATGGAATGCACTACGATCAAAAACATCCCCACCATTGAAATTTCTCCATTTTCATTAACCGCATTTATTTTGTGTGGAAATAACTATAGCAGTAACGTCATTTATTGTTGGATTCTACAATAACTCAGACAAGATCTGTTGTCGATAGTAGATCATATACACTCCACTCAACAAATGATTGAAAATCAAAATAGTAGAATGGAGAAGAAATCTGAAAGAGATAAAGAGAGAAAATAGAGACAACACTGCAAGAGAATTTTGCGAAGACTCTCATCACTCTCATAGAACGATCACCAAACTAGTTGAACCAGCTGAACTAGTGAAGGTGAGAGGAGAGTGCTCAATATATAGAAGAATAAGGGAAAATACATCCAAGAGGTGCATTAACTCCTACTACCCATAAAATGTGGGAGGTTATCACCTACTTGGTAAATGACAAGACATGTGGCATAACCTTCTCAAGTGAAGACAAGAGAGAGGTGGCACATAAATCCAAAAGAGGGTGAGAAACCCAACTACCCCATAAACTACTCAGGTAAAAACAAAATAGTGGTTATGAGAGGTGGCACAACAAGCCAAGAGAGGATGTGTAACTCAACTACCCATGTGTGGGGAGAGAGTGACACATGTAGCTGTTGTATTTTGCCACATGTCCTCATATTACCACATCTAATAAACCTAAGGAAGCTTAAATAATATGTGTAGGGAAAAAAAAATACCCCAAACATAAGGAAAACAAAAAACCTACACTAACACCCCCCCTTAAGCGTAGATTAGGTGGCTGAAAAGATGGGTCTCGGCAAATGAGGCCATGTTAGGTACCCATGTACATAGAGATCCCCCCAAAAGAAGAAGCCCCCCATAAGGAATAGCCCCCCCTAAATAGAGAGAGAAAATACCCCCCAAAATAGAGAGAGTAGAAAGAAGGACTAAGAAGCCCCCCCGGAGTAGACACTTGTCGCACCCCTAGCAAATCTCGTAGATAAAGGAACTTGCTCTCAGTGAAGGGTTTGGTGAAGATGTCCGCAATCTACTCTGAGGTAGAACAATACTTAAGATCAATGATGGCTTCCTGAATCAGCTCCCTAATGTAGTGCATATGTATCTCAATGTGTTTTGTCCTCTGGTGATGAATTGGATTTTTTGAGATCTGTATAGCACTCTAATTATCACAAAAGATGACTATAGGATTTCTGAATGAAATGCCAAACTTGGTGAGAATATTTTGAAGCCAAATAGCTTCAGTGGTGGCATTAACTGCCCCTTGATACTCAACCTCCGTTGATGAAAGAGCAATTGCAGACTGCTTCTTGCTTGACCAACAAATTGGACCAGAACCAAGAGAGAAGTAATATCCTAGAAGTAAACTTACGATCTTGATAATAGCCTACCCAATCTGAATCTATATATCCCACCAAGTCAATATCTACACCTGCTACATAGTGAATCCCATAACTATGAGTACCCTTAATGTAGTGGAGGATCTATTTAGCTGCCTTCCAATGCAACTCATGTGGCTCCTACATGAATCTAGAGACCATGCCCACAGCATATGAAATGTCGGTTCTCATATGAGTCAAGTAGATGAGACTCCCAACAAGTTGTCGGTATAAAGTGCCATCAACCAAAGGTGAGGAACACTTAGCCTCAAGTTTGACCCCTGAAAGAAATGGAGTCAGTGCAGGCTTACAGTTAGCCATGCGAAATCGAGAGAGCATGTCAAGTGCATACTTGGGTTGTCCAAGAAAGATACCTGAAGATGACTGAGTGATCTCAATCCCCAAGAAATAATGCAAAAGACTCAATTATGACATCAAAAATCTATTATGTAGAGCAGTTTTCACCACCTTGATGGTGGATGAGTGACCACCAATGATCAACAAGTCATTGATATATAGAACCAAAAATGTGAGTGTCATCCTGCTGCAGAATGTAGATGTTCAAATCAGAATGACATCGAGTGAACCCAACTGTCAGAAGGAAGGAGTCCATCTTGGCATACCAAGCTTGAGGAGCTTGTTTAAGGCCATAGAGAGACTTTTGAAGATGACACACAAGTGAAGGATTTTGGATGAACCCCTGTGGTTGCTCCATGTAGATTTCCTCTTGAAGGTCACCATGAAGAAATGCACTCTTCACATCCATCTAATGAACTTCCCAACAATGTGTTGCAGCTATAGCAAGGACAAGTCAGATGGAATTCATCTTAGCAACTGGTGCAAAAGTCTCAAAGTAGTCAATCCCAAGAATCTGGGAGAATCCTTTTGCAACCAAGCGAGCCTTATACTTATCAACTGACCCATCTGCTGCAAATTTTGTCTGATAGATCCACTTGCATCGAACAAGTTTCCTTCCTTTATAAAGAGGGACTAGATCCCATGTGTGATTCCTCTCTAAGGAATTGAACTCTTTCTGCATTGCAGCATCCCACTTGGGAATACATGAGGCTTCTCAAAAATATTGTGGATCAGAAGCTGAAGCAACAAAGAGATGAGGAGCCTGCTGAAACTATGACCTAGTTCTTCTAGTATCTAATGGATCACCAACCCAATTACCTATTGATTCCAATGTATGATGAGCCCATAGAGGTGCAAGGGATGGAGAGCCTGGAGGAGAATCATCACCCTTTGAATGATGACTAGGAGAAGAATGTGAATCTACATCATCATTGTCATCATCTGAAGTGGAGGAAGAAGACTCCTCATCAAGATTAGGAGGATTAAGATCCTCTAAAGAACTATCATCATGATGCACAGGCTCCAATCTAATAGTGGATGGAGAAGTGGTAAGAGAAGAACTCGAAGGGCTCTCCTCAAAATGAACACTCCTCTCAATGAACAACTCATGAGTGGTAGGATGGAGAAGCCTATAGCCTTTGACATCATCTAGATACCCAAAAAATATGCAAGGCTTGCTCTACGAATCCATAGCCTTACATTTATCTACTGGAATGCGGGCCCATGCAAGAGAGCCAAACACTCTAAAGTGTTTAACTATGGGTTTCTTACCAGTCCAAGCTTGAAAAAGAGTTACCCCCTTTACAGCTTTGTGACGAACTCTGTTCTAGATGTAACATGCACAATTGATGGCCTCTACCCAGTATTGAGGTGCCAAAGATTTGGAGTGTATCATACAATTAGCCATCTCTTTTAAGGACCTATTCTTGTGTTCTGTGACACCATTCTACTGAGGATTGTATGGAATTGTGTGTTGCATGTTGATACCTTCTGAAGCACAAAACTATTCAAATTGATGATTAACATATTCACCCCCATTATCTGTATGCAGAATCTTGATGAACTTCCCAGACTGTTTCTCTACAAAATATTTGAAATTTTGAAAATTCTCAAAGACCTCAAACTTCTGTTTGAGAAAGTAAACCCAAGTGTATATGGAAAAGTCATCAATAAATGTCAAGACATATCTAGCCCTACTAAAAGATGGTTGTGGAAATGGTCCTGCCAAGTCACTATGTACCAACTCCAATAGCTAATTAGCCCTCCATGCTTTTCCTTTATCAAATTTCTCCTTAGAATTCTTACCCAGAATGCATCCTTGGCAAACACCATCAGAAAATTGAATAGAAGGTAACCCTGTAACCATATCTTGTTGACTGAGTTGTTGCAAGTAACGGTAGTTCAAGTGGCCAAACCGTTGATGCCACAAACAACTCAACTCATTTGCATGAGTGAGTAAGTTTTTTGAAGGAGAGTCAAGAACAAAGTGAGAAAACTGATATAGTCTAGACTGATGATCTGCTTTTCCCAAAAAAATTGTATACCCATTATGTATTTCACTGATTACCACTGTATCTGGAGTGAACTCAACTCGTTTTCCAATACCAGTGTGAGTGATCTAATAAACATATAGGAGATTAGTTGACAAAGATGGAACACAAAGAACATCCTCAAATGTCCCTTCACCCACATCAACAAACCCTTTCCCATGCACTTCAATAGGAGTGTCATCACCCATTAATATGGTAGGCATACAACATGGCTCCAAAGAGGTAAAATTATCCTTTGATGAGGCCATGTGGTGCAAAGCACTTGATTCAATGATCCAAGAATCTGGTTGTGAAACAACAGCAACTAGAGCCTTACCCTTTCCTTTCCCCTTACTTTTGTCTATGTCCTTAGAAGACCCTTCTGATGAACTTTGTTTGACTGAATCAGGCACCTTGATATTGTTCTTTTCTAGAAGATGAGAAAGGTGATCAATTTGCTTCTTTAAACACCTATGTTCATCATGACCAGGCCTCTTACAGTAAGAACACTTGACCTTCTCCTTCTTAGGTTGATCACCTTTTGATGAAGAGGTCTAATTATCTACTTTTGAAATAGTAGATTTCTGATCTTTCTTCTTCTCTCCTTGGTTCTTTTGTTTCTTATCTTGCTTACTAGGCCCTTTCTGTTCTTTTATGCCTTGATTGACAACTAAGGCATGTGACTTAGAGGGCTTAATTGTACCCATTAGAACCAATTTGTCTTACTCCCTAGTGAGCTTTGCAGAAAATTCATCTAGAGAAGGCATTTTATAGGTTGAATCTAGGGCACATTTTGTAGCATAGAATGTAGAAGCAAAGACAGAATAGTTAGGACCAAGATTAGAAAGAATAATCAAGATCAATTGCTTATCATCCTTCTTGATTCCACACTGTTCTAACTGCAATCTAATGGCCTTCAATTTTGTGAAGAAGTCTTGTATAGTGTCAAAACTGCTAGGACTTAACCCTATGAGTTCATTCTCTAGTTGATGACCTCTTAACTCATGTTGCTTACGAAAGAGGCTTTCCAATTTAGTCCACACTTCATTTGGTGTAGTGGCAGATTCAATGTGAAAAAAAAGGTCAGGAGAGACTGACATACACAGAGTACCAAAGGCTTCATCACATTTGTTGAACCATTTAATCTTTTCTGCATCATCTTTTGGTTCAATTTCAAGTCCCATTGTAACACGATGATATCCATGTCTTTTCAGATATATTATCATCTTAGATTTCCATTCAAAATAGTTATATGAGGTTAAAACTGGAAGTGTAGATGCATCCATGAGAGTAGAAAAGAAGATTGCAAACAAGAAAGAAAAGTGCGAAGAAAGAAGACACACGAGACACCCCCCCTTTCCACTAGTATCAAAAATCACAGCCCCCCCCCCCAAATATTACAATGTTGGCACTTTATGATTTGTGTTTTTACAAGGATTTTCCAGATTACAAAGCTTATAAGGCTCTTTATAGCCAAAATTACAATATTTGAATTAAAATTTGAAAAAGAAAGCCTTGCAGCTGTGATTTACCCTTCAATATCTTTCTTACACTTTTTTCTTTTTGAAAAAATAGATTACAAAAGTGAAAGACATGATTTACTAAAGGTAAGAAAATGCAGAAGATTCAACCTGTAATATCTGATAGAAAGATGCAATTATTTTTATCAATACCTTCATGAATGGAAAGTGCTCCTTTTCAGCTTTCCATCAAGTACTCGTTTGCGAAAATCTAACACCTGAGGCAAAAGTTATGCAACTTTGAAGAACAGTGAAATATATGCCCGTTATAAACAACTAACGCCTGTTTTTGACTTGATTTCTGCACAATTTATCAACTTTTTTCAAAATGTAGCGACTACCTAGATGGTTTTTCGACCCTGGGAATAAACCCCAGAAATCATTTTTTCTGCAAATGAGTGAAAGCTGGAATTTTGAAGTCAAAATGAAAACAGCTCCAGTAAAAATTTAGAAAAAAATTTACTCTGATTTTTACTGTGTCCTCCAATCTCTGATTTTGGTGAAGTCAAAGTCAATCTTGACTTTCTAAAGCCTTTTAGACACTCTGGAAATGCTGAAAAAGCCTCAAATATTACCAAAAAACTACAATCACCCAGATTAAATAGATGTTTATTTTTCCTTTAAACTGTTCTAATTCTCCAGGTCATTCAAGGATGCAAGAGAAGAGCATACTTGGTTTTTGAGGAAAACTTCAATAGTATATTACTCTCAAATCTCTCAAAACAAATTCAGAAAAAATAATGAGCTATACCAGACAAACCCGCTCTGATACCATGTTGGATTCTGTAATAACTGAGACAAGATCTGTTGTTGGTAGTAGATCATATACACTCCACTCAACAAATGATTGAAAATCAAAATAGTAGAATGGAGAAGAAATCTGAAAGAGAGAAAGAGAGAAAATAGAGAGAACACTGCAAGAGAATTTTGAGAAGACTCTCGTCACTCTCACAAAACGATCACCAAACTAGCTAAACCAACTGAACTAGTGAAGGTGAGAGGAGAGTGCTCAATATATAGAAGAATAAGGGAAAATACAGCTAAGAGGTGCATTAACTCCTACTACCCATAAAAGGTGGGAGGTTATCACCTACTTGGTAAATGACAAGACATGTGGCATAGCCTCCTCAAGTGAAGACAAGAGAGAGGTGGCACATATATCCAAAAGAGGGTGAGAAACCCAACTACCCCATAGAATACTCAGGTAAAAACAAAATAGTGGTTATGAGAGGTGGCACAACAAGGCAAAAGAGGATGTGTAACTCAACTACCCATGTGTGGGGAGAGAGTGACACATGTAGTTGTTGTATTTTGCCACATATCCTCATATTACCACATCTAATAAACCTAAGCAAGCTTAAATAATATATGTAGGAAAAAATAAATACCCCAAACATAAGGAAAATAAAAAACCTACACTAACATTTATCGAGGGTCATTGAATGCTAATGAATACATAAACAAAGCGCTTGTGCTTCTATTTGCTTGCCCCTGCGCTCTTCTCATCTCCATCCCTGTTGCTACTGCTTATGGCTTGGCCTTCTCATCCACCATGACATGGTTTCCACCAATTCTCTACTATGTGATTTAAGAATAGCCATGGAAAACAATTAGAAATGTGTTAGCCATTAGCCAGATAGTCATATATTAGAAACCATTGGCATCCATCTTTGTTATCGCTGGCAACATAGAAAAATCCTTGAACCATTAAATTTTAGTGCATGATACTATTTATTATCTCAACCTTGTTAATGAATTTTGAATCATTTTATGAAGTGCATTTTTTGATTTCCTTTCACTGTAATTTGTTGACCCTCAGAAAGCATTCCCTTGCACACTATCCTAAAACTTCCCTTGTCGATGATGTTGGCAGCACTGAAATTGTCTGTTGCACCCATGATCTCTTGTATGTTGAACTAGACTACACCAATGTTTGGCTTCATTGTGCCCTTCAAAAGGCTTATATTTATTTCCAGGAAATACCTATGCTTGGCTTTGCATTTAATCTTCACCCACCAATAGTGACACATAGCGAAGCTACAAAGCAAAAGGATTCCTTTTTCCATAAGGAATTCCATAAACAAATATTATTTTGTCTACCATAAAAAATGTCATATTATCTACCACAATGTACATAGCCTGTTTTATCATTTTCAGCCTTCAATCTTCTGCTACATCAAAAATAGAGTTGTTGCATTTTCCAAAAAAACAAAGATATTTAACCCTCAATATAAAATCTGAACTATGGTTTCCTCATGAATTCATTTCTGTTTCTATGATTTTTCTAAGACATTCCAAGTGTCCTATAAAATATGAATGTGTTTCTATTTCAAAAATGGGTCATCTGCATCGCCTAGCAAGGAAATTTCTTTGCAACCAGACCAATTCATGATTAATCAAAATAAATCTTTCTCAAATTTCAAGATAAATACCGATGAAAAAAGTGGAAGCATTAACAAGCCACATGAATTGTATGATGGAATACCTAAAAAAGATTGCATCTCATGGATTGCAATGATTGTAGGATATGTACAAATGGATTGTTTGAAAAGGCTTTAGAAACTTTCAATCAAATGCAATTAGTATTTGTAAAGCTAAATTCCACAACCTTCGTCAATATCCTCCATGTGCCAAAAATGGGAGCTTTGGAACATGGTTTGGACATCCATCAAAGCATCATGGAAGAGGATTTTTTTTAGATATTATAGTTGGAAATGCTCTAGTAGAGATGAATGCAAAATGTGCAATCATAGAAAAGGTATGTGAATTTTTATAAGAATGCCTAAAAGAGAGGTTATCTCATGGAATTAGGATATGTACACAGGATTTTTTTTAAAAGCTTTAGAAACTTTCAAGAAAGTGCAATTGGTAGGTGTAAAGCCATACTATACAACTTTTCTAGCATTCTCCCTGCCTTTTCCAAAATAGGAGCATTGGAACAAGGTATGGACATCCATCAAAGCATAAAGAATAGAGTAATTTAATCAGATGTTACAGTTGCAACTACCCTAGTGGACATGTATGCAAAATGTGGAAGCATAGAAAAGGCACGTGAACTGTTTGAAAAAATGCACTAAAGAGATGTCATCTCATGGAATGCAATGATTGCAGGATATGAACATGGATTTTACAAGGATGCTCTCAAACTCTTTGAATTAATGAAACACTTTGGAATATATCCTGACATTGTAAGCTTTGCTTGTGTTCTATTTGCATGCAACCATGCAGGTTTAATAGATGAGGGTTGTACATACTTCAACTACATAAGTAACCCTTATTGCATTACATCTACAGTTGATCATTATTTTTGCATGGTTGACATTCTTGCTTTGGCTAAATATCTTGAAGACACTCCACACTTTATCATTAAGATGTTAGTTAAACATGTGGTGGTTGTGTGGACGTGTTTTTTGGGTGCCTATAGATCATATATGAATATAGACAAGTTAGGAGTATTTAAAAAATAATGCTTTTTGATTTGGATCCTTAAAATGTTGTGCAATATGTTCTTTCAAACATCTACATAGAAGTGGGTAGGTGGGTGAGGTTCAAATGGCAAGGAAAATGATGAAAGATCAAGGAATTAAAAAGATCCCTAGATGTAGTTGGACTGAAGGCCATAAAATGGTACATGTTTTTCATGTAGGAGACATATCACATCCACAAACACAAGATCTATGCAAAGTTGGATTCTTTGCCACCATAGCAAAAAGTTGGACATTACGTTTGGTTTGTTAAACAACCCCCTTGGAACAATTATTAGAGTTGTTAAAAACCTTTGAGTATGTGATGATTGCTACACTGCAACAAAATTTATCTCCAAAATAGTTGCAAGAGAAATTGTTGTGGGAGATGCAATCCATTTCCATCATTTTAAACAAGGACAATGCTCTTGTAGAGATTATTGGTGATGTTAAATGATTTAGAAAATGGGCTTGCACTATAATAATGTGCACAATATCAAACCTTCAGTAATAAAAAAAAAGGGACAAAGTTTTATTTTCAATTTCTAGAATTTTTTCAAAAAAATTATTTTGAGTATTTGGGAATCTAGACTACTTTGTTGGCTTCATAAAATTAGATGCATAAATTGCAGTGTAGATCGCTGCTTATATACAAACTTGTTTTATGATAATATGTGTGTTTCATTAAATTGTTTTCACCAAGCATGCATATGAATGAAAAGAAAAGGTGGAGGAGGTGAAGGAGGATGGGAAAAAGACAAAACGTGAGGACCACTTAAAGTAAATGGAAAAATTATTGACTAGTAAGAAATGAGAGGGGGGGGCTTACAATTACTCCTATCATTTTCTAAACTATTTTTGTTTATATTATTTGTATTATCTCTTGCCAATGTTAGGTCAACCATTTGTAAATAATTACATGTTCCAGATTATACATTACAAATTCAAGGTATATAATTTTATAGAAATGCGTGTAGATTTTGTCTCATTTATAATTATATATTTTGTTTGGTAAGATAGCTAATAGATTTGTGAATTCACAAATATTTTCTAATCTAATTTTATTTCAATTTGTTTGGTTTTAATTAGAATAAACTCTTATAACTTATATATGAAGAAGTAAAACAAATTACAATCATTTTTATGTTGTAAATAACACATACGCATACCATTTGAGAAACTCACATAATGAGGTTTATTGATTTTTGTTAGAGAAAAAAATAGCATTTGTATATTTAAAAATAAAATCATAATTTATATTACATTATAATTGCATATTCATGGTATTACAAAATTGTGTGTGATTCAATATCTATAAATTGATATTTGATGAAACCTAAGTTCAAACATGGTTAGGAAAGAGCTAAATATGGCATTCCATCTCCATTCATTTTTTTTCCCACTTTCTTCGTTCATTTTTCCTCCAAACTCTACCCATTTTTTCTCGATATCTTTCCCCCCTCTCTCTCTCCATACCTCCCTCTCTCACTTATATACACACACTCTTTGTTTCTCGCTCCCTATCTCTATCGATCTATCTATCTATATGTCCCCCTTCTGACGTTTATCGATCGCCTCTCCGGACGAGATCTCGACGGATTCCGGATTTGATTCCGATCGTGACGGATTTTGATGACCGATCTTCCTGATCGATCGATTCTCGTCTCCGATGCCCGAGACGGACTATCTTTGTTCCCCTTTTTTCCTCCTACTTTTCTATTTTTCCCTCTATTTCTATTATCTCTCTTCTTCATGATCTATCTCTCTTTCTATATTCCCCTCTATGTTGATAAATTTTACTACTGGCATACCAAAGAATAATAAAATGTAAAATTTTCAATAAAGAGAGATCTTCTCTTCAAAACAAGTTGAATCTACTTTCATGGCCACTACTTTCCTAAGAGTTGCTTTGATATAAGTATTTTTAATCTTGAGAGATAATAAAAATTCTAGTACATATGCATCAAGACACCAATGAACTAGAATCTAGCATAGTAAAAACTATGAACATTTCATCTCATTACAAAACAGGGGCCCATTTCTTCCATCACAAAATTATATTAGTATCAAGTTAACATGTACATTACAATATCTTGTAGAGAAGGGGGGTTCATTACTCATGAGTTCAAAGAGCCTCTAGAGTGAACTTCCCTAAACTATAGAACATAACAGAACTAAAATAAAGTGAAGTAGAAATAATAAAGATAAGGAGAAGAAAGGAAGTGCTTACAACCACCCAAGTAATGAAGCCTCTAGCTAGTAGATATCTTCAATACTTGCGTGTGTAATATTTGGAGAAAGTGTTGGGGCTGTATAGGGGTTTGCCTCAATAAAACCCCCATTTTGGTGTTCCCACCTCCACAGATAGCCAGATAGAAAGAGAGAGTGTAACCGAAATGGACAAAGTGTGTGGTGAAAGAAAAACTCGCTTCAAGAGTAGAACACGCACCACCAAGTATGAGTGATAAAAGAAAACCTTGCGCTTGAGGATGAGAACCTGTATCACAAAAATGTAGGTGATAAAAGCAATCCATGCTCGAGAAGGAGAACCCGTATCATGAAGTAAAGATGAAATAGATAGGGGATATGGAATCCCAAGATGCTCACAAGTATGAGATAATAGAGATAAAGCTGCAAGGCTTAAGAAATCCAAAGAGAGAGAGAGCAAGATAGCAAGAGAAAGAGGTCAGAACCAAAGCTGGAGAGAAGTCGAAAGCTAGAATGAAGCTAGAGGTGTAGCTAGAGAGAAGTTAGAAGCCAAATGGATTGAAAATATGAATTTTAAAGAGGGAAAAGAAGCTTCTTGGGTAGTTACAAGGCATCCCTAGCCATTACCACCAACAAAATTAGTTGACAAGTGGTAAACATGCTCAAAAATAGTTGTTTGAGTGTTGAAATGTCACAGAATGCTAGTGTGGTGGATAGATGTTCGCGCAACGTGCTAGTTTCCAAACACATCACGCTACAAAACAACATGAATGGGAAAAGCACAAGGTTTAATGCAAAGCATACACACAAGGGTAGTTGTTGAAAAGGGGTTTTTGAGCATCTTGAGAGGGGAAAAGGCTTATGCAAGGGCTAAAATGAGCCTACACAAATGCTAGGGGATTGGACACTAAAATGGATACAAATAGGCATGTGAAATTGCTAGGGGTGCAATTTTACAACATTACATTTCTCTCCCACTTTAGCGGGCATATGAATCTACACTAATATGCACGCTAAAGGAAATCTACTAAACATAAATAACATCATTATGCTAAAAGGATACTATAGAGGAAGCAAATAACTCTTCAAACCATGGAAGCATGCCCCCAGGCTAAAGACCTACAAAACAAATGAATTAGACAAGAAAAAACTACACCATACAACAAAGTTAGAAATAATTTTTGATGACAAGAAAAACCTGCACCATACAACAACGTTATAAATTATCTTGTCTAATGCTTCCATGGTATAGATCAAAAATCATGAATAGAAGAATTTCTAACTTTGCTGTATGGTGATTTCTATGTGTGATTTTGTTTTAGCATATACTCAAGATGAAGAAGGTATAGATCTTTGATCCAGTATACACAACTAAGAAGGAAGATAATTTAAGAGGAAGATGGAGAAGCTAGAAAGGAATGAAAATTATAAGAGAGATGGCGTCACAGGTCCTCAGACCCAAGGAGAGTTGAACAAATGGACTTTGTAGCTCCGTGGAACTACGAAGTTTAACAAAGTACACTGAAGGCCCTTAGACCAACGATGGAAAAATCCTGTAGGATGAAAGTGTTTCAGAGGCCCATAGACATGCAAGGAGGAATCCCTCCAAATCTCTCACGTGAGGGAAACCCAAAGAAGTAAGCATCTCATAGGACCACAGACTTGCAATGAGGCAACCCCTAAGATCTCTCACATGAAGGAAGCCCCATGAAGTATGCAACTTACAGAGCCATAGACCTGCAAGAAGGAAACCCCCAAGTTTTCTCTTATGGAGGAAACCCAAAGGAGGAGACTCCATAGAGTTAGATTGTAAAAGCAGCTTTGCAGGTGTGCACCTACAAAGCGACATGTTTACCCGCAGACAAAGCATGCCAAAAACAAAGCGGCCATGCAAGCAATCAATTAGACAATCACACAAACCATCAACAAATTGGAAGGCTTTCAAAGGGGTCCCTTGAGAACCCTTCAAAGGAAGAGGGGTCAACTCAAGGGACACACTATTTGAAAAGCAAGGTCTAGTCAGGCTACCCCCAAGCTAGACACAAATGATTTCATTTTTGGGAGAAACTTTCAAAGGGGGTCCCCTTGGGAGCCCCTTCAATAGAAAAAGGGTCCACTCAAGGGAAACTTCATTTGAAAGACATAGAAAAGAGAGGGGGTCCTTAGAAAGATGCACATCTCCAGAATAAGTTATCATTGCTCCCAACATATAAAGGAGGAGAACCATGCAAGATGCTTAGAACATACAAGATAGAGGTAAATCTTAGTATCACTTGTCATTTGAAGAAGAGGCGGGTGCATCAACAGAAAAATGAGTGATGGAACCTAAATCACGAAGTTGTATTTTATCCTACAAGGCCTTACATTCACTAGTAGAATATCTAGGCACTCGATGGCACACACAAAAAAGAATGTGTTTCTTTATCATGTTTGTGAAATTTCTTATGTATAGGAGAAGGAAGAGTAATCAAGCGGGCTTTAAGAAGTTGCAACAAAATACACTCTTTCTCAAATAAAGAATGAGGAGCATGAAGCAACCCTTTCTCTTGTGGAGAAAAGTTTGACTGCTCACAAGAAGAAGATACGAAGATATTAGATAATGGAGGATCTTCATGGAGAGCATTATTCTAGCAATGGGGATCACACTCTTCTATGGGATCGCCATCATGCTTATTAACAAGACTGCCAACATTATCCTCTTTAGTATAAGCGTAATCATCTTCCTCAGAAAGAGGATCAACATTAAGACCATTACAATTTATGCACAAACTATCTTGCAATTTACAAAAGAATAATCATCTTTGATAGCGGGTGTGGATGATGTTATCGGAAGCTCTAACTAGATCGGGTTGACTTTATATTCCCTAATGAAGGAATTAGTAAAGTCTCATAAACCCCAATCATCACTAAAACATGCATTCTCTTGAGAAGAGGTAGAAGGAGCAGACTTAAGATTTCTTGCTTCAAAAGGATCTTCTTTAGGGACATCTATCTCAAGAGTATCCTTTGTAGTAGGTACTACTGGAGTAAACATCAACACATTGGAATACATTGAAGGAATAAGAGTAGGGACAACCAAAACCTAACCAATGACTACCATCTCACATAAGTGTATAGCATCAAGGTTAGCCTTGATAGTGACTACTTGATTATTGCAAATGAACTTAGTAGATTTATGCAAGGTAGACGTGACTGCACACATAGCATGAATCCATGGTCTACCAAGAAGAAGGTTACAAGGCAACTTTTTTGACATAACATATACAAGGGTAGGTACAGTAATGGGTCCCAACCTCAAAGGCAAGACTATTGTGCCTAAGGCTTGTTGACCAACATTATCAAGCCCACAAATGTCAACAAAAGAAGCATTGAGAGAAGATGAATCAATATTAATTTTAGGCAATAGATCAATGTTGCATACATTGAGCATCAGACCAACGTCAATGAGAGTATGTCTAATGCGAATTTTATTAATTTTGACTATAATCATTAGAGGTTCCACTTGATTTTGTACTTCCGGAGGGAAGAGTTCCTGCTAATAGAACGTAATATTTGATGAACCCGCACGAATATAAGGGTGAACCCACAATAGTGGTTTACAATTTGATGGAGGAAGGAAAACTAAGAAAAAATGACCCCATGGCAAAAAAAATAGTTTTAGGGGTTCGAATGAACCTACAAGTTCAACCAAACCCAAAAGGGGTTCACCCGAACTAGGGTTCAAATGAACCCATTAATTACTGTGCCCACATTTCCAACCCAAAATAACAAAAGGAAATGCAAATTGAGGGTGGTTTGCTCGAACCCCTAGGAGTTTGTATGAACGCCCCTTATTCCTAATTCTCCCCCTGAAACACAAAAAAAAACCTAAATTTTTACGCTTCGAAGCTTAGGTTGAGGATGAAAATGGATGAATCTTCACAAACCCAACTAGAATCAGGTAGTCCTCCGAATGAGCTATCCAACAAATATAATTTGAATATGTTTTGGTTTTATTATATTTTTAGTTTATTAAAACAGCATATTTTTCACAAAATTAAGAGCCTTGCCCTGACATGTGGAAAATAAATAAATTATCAAAAATAAAATTGAAAATATGAGTGCACCAGATATTGAAGTCCTGATCCAATAAAAAGAAGGAATTTCTGGAGCATAGACAAAACAAGTTACTTTATTATAAATACAAGGTCTTAATTGTAATTGGTTTGAATTTCAAACTTTATTAAAGAAAATATTCACAAAACTGATTTAACCAAGGAAGCACTAGATATACATTACAAATCTAAATTTAAAGAATTAGAATTTTATCTCATGGAAAAAAAGTGGTGATTTTATTTGCAGGGCCACTTTTAAATGTTAGTTTTATGAAAACCAGCTATGGGATGGAAAAGGAATGTAACCTGGATTCAAAAAAATTCTGAAAATAATTTTAGAATCATGACAAAATGTGACAAGACTCTATTTGCATCACCTTCTGGGCCCCTGCCAATTATTTAGCTTCATAGGAAATCCAAATGTAGACATTGAATAAAAGTAATACTTTATAACCATTGTATAAAAAATTCAAACCGCCGTAAGATCACCTATATGTTATCAATGTAATCAATATCCATTTTTACCAGTAAGAAGGCAAGAGGATCTTTTGCAAGGATTCTTGAAGCATACCTTGATAAACCACAACATATCCATATATAAGATAATAAAGGAAATGTATACATATATATACAAGATATCAAGCCTGGAAAGTAAATTAGCACACCCTATGGCCATGCCAGTGATAACATATTGTAGGTAACATGGCATTGAGCCCTCTGCTGAGCTCAAAGATTTCAATATATTGCAAGGAGAAGGTATTTCTGAGAGCTAATTGTTGGCCATAAAATTTACACTGGAAACAAGCATTTATAAATTTGGCTTTGTTGGGGCCATGAAAAAATCAACGCTTGCACTAGTAATTATTCTTCCTATTACAACTTTTAAACTGCTAACATTTTTCCAATGATAATTGTAGATGTGCAAGACACGTGGAGTATAGAAGGCTCCATAGTAGCATATGTAGGAGTAGATTCTAAATTTGTAGGAGTACTTATTATGGCAGACTAGAAGCTCCCTCACAAAATAGATACAGTAGCATATGTAGTAGTAGATAAAAATTGGTAATGTCACAAACCCAAAAAAAACCCTTCTTTGGCCCAATCACAAAACATTTTTGGTTATACATTTTGTTTGAACAATTGGTCTTTTATTCTATTTAAAACCACTGATGAAAACAAAATATACACATATTTTCCTACAAAATCATTTCAATAATTAAATTTGTATATATTCTTCATGTCCTTAAAGGAACACTTCCTTAGCACAAGAATAGTTATCTTCATATTTTAATAGTTTATGGATGTAATCATAATATTTTAAAATATATCTATGATTTCTAGTATGAATTCAATCTTGTTTGGCTAATTTTAATTCACATCCTAGACTCCTAGCCCTTTATATCTATATCCCTTTGTGACCACCCAATCAAATGCTCTTGACGTGTGGGTCTTGATGTGTGGGCGCAGGCCTTATGCTCCAATCTTTGGAAGTGCGTCGAATGATGAATCATAAAGGTGAGGATAGAGGCATGAGTGTAAGACTCGTATTTCTTCTTCCATATCTCCCTATATCTCTAACTCATTATCTCTCCATCTCTCCCCCTATCTACCCTTATCTCTCTCTACTAATTGACTTCATGTACACCACAAATTGCAAAAATAGATCACAACTTTCCATAATTGACCTTCCACAACTCTTCGATGTACCCATTGCACACCAAGGTGTGATTGCTAGTTTAAATTTATATTAAGAGTATGCTACCAATCCATTGATTCTTATTGTAAACTTTTTTTTTTATATAGGGGAGGACCCAATAGTTTAGCACGCTAACTTAATACCTCCCAAAGTCATGTCGCAGTTTCACATTACTCCTAAATTTTTACAACTTACTTGGCAATGCCCCTACTTATTCAAATATGATGTCACATCAACTTGCTTTTTGTTGAGGTATCTAAAAAGAACCCCAAAAAAGGAAGATTGATAGTTATGAATTAGATTATAAAAGTTGTGTATTAAGTCATGTTTTGTTAGTGTACTCATATATCATCAAATGATTTGTTGATTTTTAGATCTAAAGAATATGTTTGATTTCAATTATAAGTACTCATAATCAACACTAACAAATTTAAAATTATAAATATTAATACTATACTATTCAAAAAATTACACATTACTATGAAAATAATTACAACATAATAATCTCTTATTCCTCTATAACCTAACCCTTCTCAATTCAGTCTCTTCCGCCGAATATAAGTGCTCGCCGCCAAAACCCATTCGAGATATTTGATCCTCAAGCCTGCCAGTTGTACATAAGCTTACTATATTTTCCCTCCCGACATGGAGCCTTGTACTGCTGATTTGTTTGCCTACGGACAGATAATCTAAGTGTGAAATAAAAAATCAGAGGAATAGTTATAATTCTGAGCAACAGAAGTCAAATACAACCCCGATGCTTAATACCGTAGACTGGATGCAACTCCTTGATACATAAAGAACAACAGAATCTTCCTAACGCCGCTGGGGCAACCTCCTCTTTTTCCTTGGAAGAAAATCATTATAAGCAAACCTGAAGTTTTACTTCCGGTCCACTTTCATAAACTGCTTTAAAAGGCACCAAAGCAATGTGGCCTTCTACGGGATTTGCAGAGAACTGAAGCTCCGTGCGACACTGGATGGCCTTGAAACATTTCCATTTCCTAATCGCTGCATCGGTATCTTTATCTAATTCCGGACATCCTGTTATTTCTAATGTTTTAAGGTTTACTAGATTGGGAATGCCCTTTATGTTATGAAACATTGTGCATTCATTGACTTTTACCATCTTGACTGATGTTGAAAGGATTTCCACCTCCGTTAGATCGCAATTTTGCTCAAGCTGGAGAGTTTCAAGGCTAGGACTAACAATCTTGAGAAATTGATACCCTTGTCAGATTCCTTCCTTTTAAATGTATCATTTTGAGCTTCCCCAGCGACAAAAGAAGATGCCGAACTGAAATCCAGTTTGGCAACTGAACAATCAAAAATCTCCAAAGTTTGAAGATTAGTCAGTCGCGTAAATCCTTCGGGCAAAGACTTCACTCCGGAGTCCTCTAGACAAAAACTTTCTAAAAGTTTAGTCTCTCTACAGAGTCACAGACTGAGGCAAAAATTCCAGTTTGTCGCATCCTCTAATTTTCAGATTAGTCAAGCTGGGCAAATCTCCGAGAGACGTTGGCAAGCATCTCAAGAGGGGACTGCCAACTCTCAGTGTTTCCAATTCGCTCAGTTGACTTTTGGTACATGGCACGTTCCTTAGCATGGTTTTTTGGACATGGAGCTCTCTAAGTGAATGCTGATCTGTAATGAGCAGGGGCAACTCTTCCAAATTAGGGCGTCTTGACAAGTACAAATTCGTCAGCTTTCTAATGTACATAAGAATGTCTGCCATAGGCTGAAGCTTCTTGCAACCTGATAGATCAAGATACTCAAGGTCTACGAGCTGCTTAAAAGATTCCGGCAACTTCCACAGCTCTTTGCAAGAGCACAAATCTAAATGTTGCAGCATTTTTAACTCCCCAAAACAATCGGGTAAAGATGACAGAAATTTGCAATGTCGTAGTTCTAGGTGCTTCAGATATTGGAGATTACAAAGTTCATCCGGCAGTGTCTTAAAGCGAAATTCTGCTCCATGCTCAGAAATCAGTGCTATCTTTGTCAAATGTTTCAGACCTGATAGGAAAACTGTCGAAGATGTTGCCTTTAGTAGCAGTAATAATCATCTCTCTCAACTTTTCTGGAGGCTACAGCCAAGTTCAAATTTAGATCAGCTAGTAGGATAATGACTGAAAATGAAGTTATGGGAAAGAAGGTAAAGCAAAATATCCTTATATCCGTGTTATTTTCCCACAGTTGTAATCCTGAGGCCCCGTAAAGTTCTAAAACCCTTAAATTTGTCACTGAAAGCCAGGACGGAAGATCTGTGTCCTGAAAATCAAACAAACGAAGCCATACTAGATGCCCTGATAGTTTGGCAAAGCCCGATGAGGTGAAATGCTCTCCGGTAAGAACGAGAAGCTCTAGGGATCCAAGATCTATGCATTCTCCAAAAGACGGCAAATCAGGATCATAACATCTAGGGAACTCGTCATAACCACGACATACAACAAATTGAGTTGTAGCAGCTATTATTCCCCGGATCGACGTTCTTTCCTGAATACAAAAGGGGAAAACGGGAACAAAATTGGATCAAAGCAATCAGTGAGACAAGCAAACGTGCATTGAGTTCCTTGATCAGTAGTAGCTCATGAAAATAAAATATCAACCCTACCTTTATGAACCTCGTACTCTTGAGGGACCAAAGACGATGCGGTGGACGATCGATGGCGATCTTCCTTCCCTAATCACACAGATGATTATGCATTCTTAAGCGGTTCTGCTTGTCGACCTCAACGAGGCACTTGTTCACAAGATTTTCCAGACCACTCCACCCAGCTGCATCCCACACTGCAATGGCCAAATTTATCTTTTCTCCAATGAAGAAGCAAGCTACATCCAAAAATATATACTGCTCTTGCTTCTTTAGTGCATTATAACAAAGTCTCAGCTTCTCCTCTACCTCGTCGGGCAATCCAGAGATCTGCTGTAAATTAGATTCCCACTCGTCTTTAGACTTTCCGAAAAGCATTTCTGCAATGATCTTAAGAGACAAAGGCAATCCATGACAGGCTTTTATGAACTCTTCAACGAGACCCTCAAAGCCGTCCGGAGGAAAGGGCTTTAAGAAAGCATGCAAGTAAAAAAGTTTCTTTGCATGACGCGGATCCAGATCAGGCATTTTGTAAATCAAGGAGATACCCCACGATTTAAGGACGCCCAAATTGCATGTAGTGACAATAATCAAACTACCCGATCCAAGGGTACTGCCCTTGGCTGGCAACAGAGCATCCAATTGATCCAGGCGATCAACATCGTCCAAAACGATGAGCACGCGAGGGGATAAGGATTTGAAACGCCGAGCCAAAGTAGACTTGAGCTGGCTTGCATCCTCGGATTGTATATCTCTAAAACGTAGCAAGTCCCTCAGAAGCTTTTGCTGCAACTTATACAACGCAGCATCTTTTACTTCAGATAGAAAGCTACAATTATTGAAGGCTTTACATTTTCTGTTATATAACTCTCTGGCGAGTGTTGTTTTACCGCAGCCGCTCAATCCAGCAATTCCCACAATTTGTACCTATACATGACCTAGAACAGATCGTCCAATGGCATCTTCAAAGCCTGTTACAGCATCATCCAGCCCAACTGGAAAGAGAGCAACCTCCAATGGCACCTTCACATTCTTTATCTCCTGCTGTACGCGATTCACAATTCTTTTTAAAAAAATTCCTTCATCACTGGCCATTGCAAACAAATATCAGTATGACGGGAACGATTATAAAAAGTACCATAAAAACAAAAGAAGAAAGATGCCTCTGATCACTAGGCTACTGAATATTCGATACATACCCATTACTGCGTAATATATGGCCATCAGTAAAGGAAATTCTGTGTAGTGCCGTTTTCCACTTCTTAAGCGTTTCTGACGTGTATCTACCATCCGCTTCATGCTTTCGAAAGGCCTGAGCATACATTTCCCGAGAATCTACCCATCTGAGATCAGCAGGCTCGACATCATAGAAAACAGGAATAATTGGGGCTAGAGTTTTTTCTTGCATAAACAAGAGCTCTGCCAAACACCAGGGCGATTCCGCATAATTTTTGGAAAATATGGCAATATGAATTAGCGCACCACCCATTACATCTTCTATTGTTTTTGGTATTTGGAAGCCCAAATCAAGCTCTTCTTGGTCGAGAAAGGTTTTCACTTCAAGGAAATCAAGGACATGGTAGATGGTGCTGGCCAGTTTCAATTTCACATAAGATCCTCGATGATTAATAAAAACATCGAAGGGCTCCTTCTCCGGTGGTGTTGATGATGGAGGAAATGGTGTAATATCAAGGAAATGAAGGACATGGTATTTGGTCGCCCAAATCAACCTCTTCTTGGTCGAGAAAGGTTTTCACTTCAAGGAAATCAAGGACATGGTAGATGGTGCTGGCCAGTTTCAATTTCACATCAGATCCGCGATGATTAATAAAAACATCGAAGGGCTCCTTCTCCGGTGGTGTTGATGATGGAGGAAATGGTGTAATATCATGAAAAGCAGCTGCCATGGAGTCGAATTGAAAGGCAAGGAATGGAAGTTCGCCTCGTTTGATGGGGCTTTAGAGAAGACTCAAGGAGGGGAACGCCGAAGTTTGCAGATACTCAGGTGGCTTAACTAAAGATGCAAACGGGTGGAAACGAGTTCACGCGTTGGAGCGGGGTGTACGCGGGTGCAAACAAGTGGATACGAATTGCGCGGGGTATTGTTTTTGTGAAATTCCCATTTTTGTGTCATTGTATTATGTACTTTGTATTGCTTACTTGTCATCTACTCTCTTCACTGATTATCAAATTACCCATAGTGGACAAGGTAAAACAATTGAGTATACATAAGGGAGACTTGGAGAATGGAGAGACGCCATGGAAAATTCACCGACAAAAAATTCACTACCAAGTAAAATTCACCGTCAACAATTCACCGCGGTGAAAAATTAAACACATTAATATTTTTAATAAAATCAAAGTTTTTGAAATATATATGAAAAAAATATTAATGCGGTTAATTTTCCGCGGCGGTGAATTGTTGGTGGTAAATTTTCCGTCAATGAATTTTCCATCAGTAAATTGCTAGCAATTAATTTTCCTAAAGCCAATTGATCTATGTTGAAACAAGACTTTAGTAGATTGTTTAGGATGGGGAAGGTGGTTTGAAAGATTCTTAAAGGAGTTGTCAATTTCAAACTTATAATAGAAGAGGATTATGTCAATTTCAAACTTATAATAGAAGAGTTTTATAGGTCTATTCCATTTTGTTTCATGGTTTTAGAAAGGAGTGGTATATTATGTACATGGCATAATATAGTTTTGATCTTACTTTATATTTCAATTCATCTATTTAAGGTTATCTCTTTAGTTGCAAATCTATTCTTATCTTTTCAAAATTTGATTTCAAATTCTAGTTAGTTGTCACCTTTTATTTGTTGAAGAAAATGAGCAACCATAGGAGCAAAGATCAAACAACAAAACCAAGAAAACCTTCCACAAATGAGAGCTACAAAGAAAATTTGCTATTACCTCAGGAAAGAATAATTATAGAAAATGAACGAAAAAGGAAAAATGTGTTGTTGTATGTGCAAGGACAAACAAAACCTTAAAAATCCCTAAGTGAGTTTAATAAAAAATTAGTTAAGTGTAATTAAACTAATAATCACACCAACACTAAATAATACATAAAAAAGAAAAGATGGGTCCTAGCAACAAGTGCTAATGAGGTACCCATGTACAAATGAAAGAATATCTCATAACCAAATAAAGGGAGAAGACATCAAGAAAAAACTCTAAAGGCCTCATTAAAACCCCTCAAGCACAACTTCCTTCATGCCAAACATCAATCCCAACTGGAGCTAATGAGGCAATGCTAAAGGTTTCATGAAGATGTTTGCAACCTACTCTTCTTTAAGAATGTACTCCAAGGTGAGAAAACCATCATATATCAACTAGTGTATGAAGTGCATGTGGATCTCTATTTTCTTAGTCTGTTGATGCTATTGGTTATATGTTTATTTATTATTAGTGATAGTGTTATTATGTTTATCAAGTGGATTACATTATGTTGATAGGGGTTGTTGAGATGATGGATTTTATTATTAGATGATTACATAATGTGGATACATTCAAGCAGGTGTTATTGTGGATATGAGATTTAATATGTTAATGTTTGTAGATATCCAAAATTCTCCTAATCTACAAGTAACACTTTTGCACTAATTCTCACCTTTCTCGTCTAATGATTATTTAATTATTGTCTAATCTCATATTTTACTATTAAATAAGTAATTTTATGTTATTTAATTAATTATTATAAATCATCCTTTTCGATTAATTAAATAAACTTTATTTATTTAATTATATCCTAATTATGGGCAGGTGCAAAAAGATGGGCCAAAAAGTGGCCAACTTTTTTTAAAAAAATTAGAAAGCCATAATGTGAGCATGTTACAACATGCTTGCATTATGGCTCGGTGTGACCAAGCGTAAGGCTCAACCACACCAAAGCTATAATGCGCTTGTGTTATAATGTAGGCGTGTTATGTAATATTATAAGGAAAAGAAGCAAGCTCAATTAATTATTTCACTATCACATTTCCTCTATCTGTAGCCTACAAACCATTCCCAAGTGCCCTCGCATTATTGAGAGCTCAAATTTCTTCACCAATTCTTCGCCAGAATACTGCCATGTCAATATGGAGCTCAAAGGAAAATATTTTATTATTTTTTATGCATGTGTTGTTAAATAGGTAGATTTAATATGTTTTTTATGTTAATTTCTTTAATTTTCAGGAGTTGATAATCCACCTCCTCCTCAAAATCCTTCTTCACCTCATGACCAATACCTGATGAACAACCACCCCAACAAACTCCTCCAACAATTCTTCAACATCCCTTTGGAACTCAACAAAATCTAATGGGGGAAATTTAAAATAACAAAAACAAATTGAGTTAATTGTGAGGTTGAAAGATCCTACAAGTTCAACCTCGTAAAGAACCATGCTTGCACAATCACTTGAAGCTATGTTAACACATGTAGATTTAATTAGAAAGCAATTAAGTGGTTGGACAGAGAAGAGATGAGAGTACAAAGAATATTATGCAGATAAACTATCCTACACACAAGTCAAAAATGAAAAAATTACAAAATTTGACTTATATTCCCTTTTCACAAACCCACAAAAAAATCAACCTCGACACCCTACAAGCAATAGGTTCCCTATCCATTGGTTCAACCACCAAGGGATAAAGGAAATTTTTTGGCAAAGGTGGTGGATGGTTTTTAACCATCCTCCATGCAACAATAATGAGGTCCCATAATATTTTTTGAAGAAACTCTATTGCAAGTTTGTCCTCAACAAAATCCCCAACTATTTTGATATGTAGGATTTCTAGGGTAGAGGTGGTGGGTCTACACAGGATAGACCAGGGGCACGTCTTGACCCACAATGGCTAGCAAGACGAGTACTCGTCAAACCAGCTTATGAGCATGTGGCTATCCCTTCCATTGTGAAGGAGAGTGTTGAGGTGGCGACACTACAATCCATTAGTTCCTTGACCTAGAGCATCATAGAGTATGTCAGTCCTGCAGTACTGCATGAGCCAAGGGAGACTTTGAGGGGTAGGGTTCCACTCTATATTTTTAAGCTTGCGGGTCGCCTTGTGTTATGACCCCACAGATAGTCAAGAGGTAGGTGCACAGGCTACATCTATAGCTGGAAAATTGGAGATGACAAATACCCTCTTGAATGAGTCTTTTGGCCTTAATACTTAGGTAAATGTTAGCAAGTTCATTGAATTGAATTTATTTAATTTCATTTTTGAAATGCAAGATTAACTAATTTAGTTTAATGATTGTAATAAAATTTAAGGGTCATAGCGTTCATTCAGTTTTTAGCGGTCCTCCACCTCTGTATTATGCTACAACATGTACTAGACCAAGGTATGTAACTAGTAAACAATTATAATATTACATGTGAAAAGTATTGTTATATGAATGGTATTCTAATATCTGATTTTGAATCTTGAATAGGTTAAACTTGGAGGTTTCAGGGCAACACCTCACAGTGGAGGTGGAGTTCGAAGGTTAACTCGAGTAATAGAACAAAGAGTTTAACTAATGAATTGTATTTAATATATTTGTGTAGTTTATATTCATATCATTGATTGCATTGCATTGCACATATTTCAAACTCAAAGCATTACTTCACATTGCATAACTAATAACTAGGAGCAGCTGCCAATTGCATTTTCTTGTCATAGCATTCCATGAGACCACATTTTATTGAGGCAATTTTTTCAAATAGTTTTCTACCTTGTCTATGTTATGGATGGTTGGAAAAAAATTATCAAAGCATAATATTAAGCAGGTAAACCCACAAAAGTGGTTTACAATTTGAATGAGGAAGGAAAACTTGTAAAAAATGACCCCATGCCAAAATTTCTCATTTTGGGGGTTCGGACGAACCAAAAGAGGGTTCAAGAGAACCCATTAAATGCATGTACAAACCAATTGACCAAAAAAACAAATGGAAACCCCTTTATGGAAGGGGGTTTGAATGAACCCTGGTTCGTTCAAACCCCTGGGGGTTCGCTCAAATCCCCTAGTTCAGGCGAACATCCCCTTTCCCTAGTTTTTGACCTTGTTCAAAAAACAAATCAAAATTTTTGCACTTCGGAGCTCGGGTTGAAGATGAAAATGGCGGAGACTTTACAGACCCAACTAGAATCAAGTATTCCTCAGAATGAACTATCCAATGAATATAATCTTAATATGTTTTGGTTTTATTATGTATTTTTTTTTTTAGTTTTATTAAACATAGGTTTTTCACAAAAAATCAAGTTCTCTATTCTGCACATGTGGAAAATAGTAGATTATCAAAAAAAAAATTGAAAAACAAGAGTGCACTAGATATTGAATCCTTAAAATCCAACAAAAAAAAAATTGAATTTTGATACATAAAATAAAAGTTACGCATTATACGATCGCACTATGTCTGAATTGTAATTGGTTTGACTTCAAAACTTGATTAAAGAAAAAATATTCAATAAAAAACTACCTAACCAAGTGGAAGGACTAGATATCAGAGTTAAAAATATAAATTCTAAAGTATTATAATTTTATCCTTTATGGAAAAAATGTTATGCATTACACGGTGAGCGTCACTTTTTTAAAATGTTGTTTTTTGAAAAAAAAACTAATATTCAAGGGAGATGGAAATAGAAGTACAATCTAATTCCAAAAAAAAATAAAAATATATATTTAGAATCTACAGAAAAAATGTCACGAAACTCTAGTTTGCATCATCTTCAAATTCCTGCGGTTTTAGCCGCTATAGGCACCCAAAAGTGAACATTTAGTTTAAAAAAATTATTTCAGTGTCCAGTTTGGTCAAAAATTGTAAACCACTATTGTGGGATCACCGAAGCAATAGCACAGACAAGGCAATGAGTTGTTTGAAAAAATGTCTCAAAGAAATGTGGTCTCATGGTGAAGGATCATATTTATTTGAGGCATTTTTTTCAAATAGCTCATAGCTTTGTCTATGCTACCACATTTTCCATACATGTCTCCTAAAGCATTTTATCAAGCAGTTCACTTTCTTGTTGCTATGGCTAAAATCCTAAAACATGTGCTTTCGAACAAACTATAGATACTTGGAAAAAATATATCAAAGCATAATAGTAAGCAATAGCATAGACAAGGCAATGAGTCGTTTGAAAAAATGCCTCAAAGAAATGTGGTCTCATGGTGATGAGACCACATTTCTTCGAAGCAATTTTTCAAATGACTCATTGCCTTGTCTATGCTACCACATTTTCCATACATGTCTACCAAAGCATTTTATCAAACAAATCACTTCCTTACTACTATGGGGGTAAGTGCAAAAAGATGGGGAGCCAAAAAAGGTCTTAAGTGGCTATTTTATTTCTAAATTAGGGAATACTGACCTTGTATAAGAAATTGAGGATAGTTACAATCAAAATTTTAAGATGCACACAAAAACAATGTAGCATGTGCTCTGAGTCTTCTTTCTAAACTACTATTTTTTATTGAAAATGGTATAGATTAAGGGGTTCAAAAGAGGGATCCATAGAAATTGGTGTTGTTTTTATCAAAAAGACATAACATAGCATGTTTTGTGGCTCCCTCAAAAGGTTAACATTTTTTTGGTATTTTCAAAATCACTTCAGTGAGAAATTAGCTAACATGTAGTTTATGCCCGGTTTTTCTAATAATTTTTTAATGAATATTTAATTTTTTACTAATTTTCAAAGTAGACCATCCTAAAAAATAGAATTTTGGTCATGCTACCCCTACAAATTTTGAAAACTAATTAATTTTCTTTTTTTTTTAAATATGTGTAGAATGTGTTGGAACTATAAAGATATGATGATTTTTGCATATCTTTTATCCCCCTGAGTCTCCATGTGAAGTCTACCTTTGGCACATTTTCCTCATTTCATGATGCTTTACCTACATTTTGGCCTTGTGACCCCATCGAATCCATTGAGTTATGCATTTTTCATGTTGTGGTCCATATCGACATAGGTTTATCTAGGTCTCCCCGACCCATGTTGCTTGTGCATTGACATATGTTTGTTGTAGATGTATCGGCAAGACTTGTCCATTGTTACAGCGACCGACATTCATCTTTGGGTGGCTATCAACATGACATTCATGTTGTTTTGGCCATTGAGGATGCACTTATCGGCAGGAGTTTTGTCATCGAGGTAGTGTCTCATTGAACTTGAAGTGTCTCCCTAACTTGTGCATATGGAGGTTCATCGGCAGGAGTTAGGCAGTATCGGCATTGTGTCTTAGCGAATATCTTTTGTCTTACCAACCGGTGGCAGGAGGATACATATCGGTATAAGTTGGAGCTATCGACGTAAGGTCTTGGCGAGTGACCTTCAGTCTCGCTGACACTTCGTATGAGTTTTCGCTTTAGCCAAACATAAGGCCTTCAGTGAAGGGTCATAGCAATGTGCACATGTCTCACCGATGGAGCATAAAGGGTTTCTTTAAAATGGATTTCGGTGAGAGGTTGGTCATGTCTTGGCGATCTAAAGTAGGCTTGGGATGTTTCGGTAGGACTCAGTGGATTCTTTGGGACCTCTCCCCGATTTTGAAATGTCTTGGCAAATGCGAATAGGAGTTGCTTCTTAGCGCGAGTTTTCTCTTGTCTCAACGACTCAAGATGTATGAAGGTAACTTGCGGTAAAATAGAGGGTATTCTATATAAGGTATCCTCGATGCCGGTACGTTATAGCGACTCGCATGAGATGGAACATTGCATCGGCGAGAAAGCTATTGTGTCATAGCGATATGTTTGTATCATGAAGATTTTTGATGACACATCAGATGTTCTATGTGATGTCTCTTCAATACCACAATGTTATAGTGATAGTGAATCAAACAAAGGGGCATCTCGGTAAGATAATTTCTTATGTCTCAGTGACTTGGAGTTGGCGGTCAAGTTGAATTCCAGTATAATGAACTGTTATCTACATGATGTTTCCCCGACTCCACAAGGTCACAATGAAACATAAGGGAACATGAAGATTCTTCATGACTTTAGTGTGACAAACGAAATGCTATAGCGACATACAGGTGGTAAGTGGGTTCTTGATGAAACATAAAGAGATCTAAACGACATCTTCCCGACTTGGATAGGTCACAGCGAAGGCGAATTGAACCAAGGGGATGACTAATGATTGAATTGCCTTCGGCATAGCTAACAGGATGTCTCAGCGACTGTTTCACTGATGAATAATAGAAATTCAAATATTGTGGCTGACATGTATATGTTTGAAAACTATTGTAGGCCGACATAATTTGAGCCCGAATTCTATGGAGTGCCGACATGGGATTTTGATATGATATGTTCTCTGATACTGGTGTATAAATAGGCATCTTGTAATTGTAAAATAACACCAGTTATTAGATTTTGATACACAACAAGTAGATATAGTAGAATAAAATTATCAGGTCAGAGACTATTGTTGCATGATTTCAGAATGGAGGTATTTATGAAAATTAGTTGATGTTGCTGCATTTCCTGGTGTCAATTATCTGTTGAATTTAATGAAAGTATTGCCAAGCTATCTCCAAGATAGATTTTTTTGATTGTTTAAATTGATATAACAAGTTTGTATTCAATTCATCAGTGCACATTTGTTGTATCTGTGTGGTTAATCAATTGGTTCTTTCAAGCAAATATTAAAATCCTTTAGGTTGATCACAATAATTAGAGAGATTCATTTGGATTGTTCAAGTAGAGCTTATTAATTATATTCTTGCATGTTTATACAAGTTGTAAACATAATATATGCTAGATAATTTCAGTTTTCTCCAGAGAAGTGTTGCTCATCTTGATCTCATTTGACTCTGCATACCCAACAAGGCACCGGTCTCTACAATTTCATCATTCAGATTCATTTATTTTCTTTACATCTGTTAATTGAGCACTTTAGGATTTAGATCAGAAGATTACTATTGCTATCAAGTTTGATTTCATTTGTTCACTCTTGTCTGCCATTGTGGACAAAGCATTTCAGAAGGATAATCATAAGTCAAGTCTGCTTCATTCAGATAGGTACACCCGCCTAGGTTTGGCAACACCTAAAGAGTAGAAGGTTGAAAGCTTTTTTACCTTGTCTGTTACCCTAAAGTGTATCAAGAGATTGGCAGCCTCTTGAGGCATTCTGCCTGCATTTTTGAGAGCTAACATAATGGAATCTAGTTTCTAAAAATGCAATTTATTTAAAATTTCAATTAATGGTTAATTGATAAAGAAAAAAATACCAAACAATGGTTTTTTCCAAAAAATGGGCACACAGACAAAAGAAATTAAAGATCAAAGGCTTAAAATTGTCAAAATGTGAAAAATATTACAGCGTTAGATAGCTAAGAGAGCCTGACATTACCCAGGTGTTTGATATGTTTGAACTAAAACATGTGCAAGCTTGACAATTAGCATGAACAAGATTATATAAAATTTTGTAGGGGTAAACCCACAAAAGTGGTTTACAATTCAAATGAGGAAAGAAAACTTGTAAAAAATGACCCCATGCCAAAAAATTTCATTTTGGTGGTTCGAACGAACTAGTTGGCTTGAACGAACCAAAAGAGGGCGAACCCATTTAATGCATGTATGGACCAATCAACCAAAAAAATAAATGGAAACCCCTTTATGGAAGGGAGTTCAAATGAACCAGGGTTTGATTGAACCCTAGTTTGCTCGAACACCTAGGGGTTCACTCGAAGCCCCTAGTTTGGGCGAACCCCCCCTTTCCTTGATTTTTGACCTTGTTAACAAAAAAATCAAATTTTTTTCACTTCAAAGCTCGGATTGAAGATGAAAATGGTGAAGAATTCACATACCCAACTAGAATTAGGTAGTCCTCAGAACGCGCTATCCAATGAATATAATTTTAATATGTTTTGGTTTTATTATGTATTTGTTTTTAAGTTTTATTAAACATAGGTTTTTCATCAAAAATAAAGCTCTTTGCTCTGCACATGTGGAAAAATAGCAGATTATCAAAAAAAAAATGAATTTCAATACATACAAAAAAAGTTATGTGTTATACAGTTGCGCTATGTCTAAATTATAATTGGTTTGACTTTCAAACTTAATTAAAGACAAAAATTCAATAAAAAACTATCTAACCAAGTGGACGAATTAGATATCGGAGTTACAAATCTAAATTCGAAAGAATTAGAATTTTATCCTTCATGGAAAAAAAGTTATGCATTATATGGTGAGCGTCACTTTTTTAAAATATTGTTTTCTAAAAAAAAACTAGTTTTCAAGGGAGATGGAAAAAGAAGTGCAATCAGATTCAAAAAAAATTGAAAAAAAAAATATTTAGAATCTACAGACAAAATGTCATGAAACTCTAGTTTGCATCCCTCACGATTTAGCCGCTATAAGTGCCTGAAAGTGAAGATTTAGTTATAAAAAATATTTCAGTGTCTAGTTTGGCCAAACATTGTAAACCACTATTGTGAGATCACTTGTAGAATATGTAAAAACATGAATTTGGACATTGGGAAGGCCCTCCAAGCCTTTTGGTTGGAAATCCAAAGAAAATCCAAGCCAAAGGCTTGGGGATTCCCAAAGCACTAGACAAAATGCGAGCACATTATAACACACTCACAATATTTGAATACATTGACAAAATGCAAACACATTATAACGTGCTCACATTTTGTGAATGTATTGACAAAAAAATTGGTCTACATTGAATTTTTTTCTTCTCTTTTTTTCTCTTTCTTGTTATCTTTGAGGGAAACTATATACATAAAATAAGTATAAGTTTATATTTACATATACACATTTACTTTCTTATACTTTAAGTTATATTTTATGTATATAGTTTCAGGATGTTTGAGAGTGGTTTTAGATCTCTAGGAGTTATAATACAAATTCTAGTTTTTGGGAGATCTTATAAATTTTCAAACTTAGTCAAATTTCAGTAATAAACATGTAAAGTTTCAATAATAAAGATCTCACTATCTCCATCCCTTTATCTAACTCTCTCCCTTGAGCTCAAGAACTCTCTCTCTCTCCTTACTCCCCCCTTTAATTCTCTCTATCTCTCCCTCTCTACTTCTCTCTATCTCCCCTCTCTCTCTCTACCTACCTCTCCCTCCATCACTCCCTACCACTCTCTATTTCTCTCTATCTCACCTCTCTACCTACCTCTTGTTAGCTCTCAAAAATGCAGGTTGAATGCCTTAAGAGGTTGCCAATCTCTTGATAAGCTTTAGGGTAATAGACAAGGTCAAGAGAACTCAACCTTCTACTCTTTAGGTGATTCTAACCTGGGTAGTTGTACCTCTCTGAATAATGTAGACTTAACTTGTAATCAATCCTCTTACGACAACTTGTTCACAATGGCAGATGGGAGTGAAAAAATGAAATCCAACTTGAAAATGGTAACAATACTGTGGTCTAAATTCTAAAATGCTCAACTTTCAAATATATAAGGAATATGAATGAATTCAAAATGATAAAATGTAGAGACCAGTGCCTTGTTGGGTATGCGGAGTCAAGTGAAATCAAAATGAGCAACACCTCTCTCAGAAAATTCAACTTATCTAGCATATATTGTGCTTACAACTTGTGTAAACATGCAAGAATGTGATTGTTGAGCTCTACTTGAAAAATCCAATTGAATCTCTCTAATCACTGTGATTAACTAAAAGGATTTAGTCTTTACTTGAAAGAACCAATCAATCAATCACACAAGAACAACAAATGTGCAGTGATAAATTGAATACAAACTTGTCATATCAATTTAAACAATTAGAAAGAATCCATTTTGGATACCACTTAGCAATCCTTTTATTAAATTCAACAAATAACTGATACCAGACATGTACAGCAACATTAATTGACATTCATAAATACCTCCATGTTTAAAGCATGCATTAGAGCCTTGTCTTGATAAACTTACTGTTTTGTATCCATACAATTTGCCTACTATATCAAATAACTAGTAACTGGCTCCCTATGTAACAATGCAATTACATATTTATACCAGCACAAGGAGAAAACATCATATTGAGATATCAAGTCAGCCCAGCATAGAAATCAGACTCAAATTATGTTGGCCTACAACGGTAGTTTAACAATTTTCATGTCGGCCTCAGTGTTTGAAATTTTGTTATTCACAGTGAAACAGTCGGCAAGACATATTGTATCGTCATGCCCAAGGCAATTATCATCCTATGTGCTTCATTCTGTTTCATCTTGACTCTGTGATGTCGGTGAGACATCTCATAGAGGATCCTAGCCACTGCAACGCAAGAATATCTCAGACCGACGTGCACATTTTGTCACACCGAAGCCATATAGTATTCTTTTATTCCCCTTGTGTTTCGTTGTAACACTGTGAAATCGGGGAGACCATGTATCAAACTCACAATGTCAGGCCGAAGGTCCCTTATCATTTCCAAGTCGCCGAGACATAAGAGGTCTTTCACCGAACTGCACTTTTCATTTCACCCACTTTGCTATAGCTCATAGATATCGAGGAGACCTCACACAAATTGTTTTAAGTTTCACCGAGAGCCTCCCACCTAACTTCATGTCATTGTGACCACCCAATTATCCTATCGACAAAGCCACCACTGTACTCCATTCAGCAAGACCCCAGGCTCCTCGCTAGGACCACACACTTAAAAAAATAGGTCACATCGAGCAATACCCTTTATTACATTGAACTTCGCCAGTACCACTAGATTTTCTCACCGAAAAGAATACACATCGGGCCTTCGGCAATACAAAAAAATGTCAAGGTGAGCTCATACAGATAGCACCTCATTATACTGAAAGTCTCACATTGTATTATTTTCTAGTTGCTGAGACAAGGCCATTCTTATGCCGAAAACCATTCCCCACTCGCTTTCACCAAGACAATACAATATCGAGGAGAGGTTATATAGAGTGCTCATGCTATACCGAAAGACTTTGCTCATCAATCTATTGTTGTGACTTGATAATATCGGGGAGACCTCACGGAGACAACACCATGTCATACCGAAGCACCTTGTAGTCATTCTTGTTCACCAAGACCATTAGATTTTCACACTAATGGAGTCTCCATATGCATTATCGGTGATACCGAAGGTCACTCGCCAAGATGATATATCGAAAGCCCCAACTCATACCGAAATGTATCCATTCATCTTGTGTATCAGGGAGACCTGTCGATGTCAAGGAGACTTCACAGAGATTGAAATATGTTATACCGAAGCATCCCGAGCTCACACCTATTTTCCAAGACAAAGCCAACCCTTCGCTAAAAGAAAATCATAAGAAACTGTCAGCAAGACTCAACAGATTCACTATGATATATATCGATAAGAATCTCTCACCGATAAGCCTGTTCCCCAAATACCAGTTGGTAAAACAATAAGGTCTCGCCTAGACCCAATATTGAAAACAAAGACTTTGGCTGAAGTGACCCCTCTATGTGTTAGTTGGTAAAACATGTTGAGCTCGCCATGACATTATATCGATGCCTTAATCCTTTGCTGATAGAGCCCTGGCATATGCCTTTCGACAAGACATTCATATTTCGCTATGACCTTCACCCGAATATGATTTTTATGTCAATATGTCTTATCTGTCGCCGAAACACAAGATATGTCCTACCAATAGCCTACAACAAGTATTGGTGAAAAATACACAGGTCGGGGAGACATTTACTCTGTCATGCCAATATGGATAATATAATGAAATATCAAAGACTAGATGGATTCAAATGGATCGTATGACAGAATATAAGCAAGGCAACATGGGGAAGGGATTTTATGCTTATGATGAGGACTCACTTTAGAAACTCATGAATACAATTGACTATAAAATTATCAAAATTTCATAGTTCTAACAGTGGCTCCATTTGGGGATGAATGATAGTCAGATCAATGCAAGGATCTAGAATCCTGAGTGAGCATACCAGACATAAAATGATGAACCAGTAAGCGGCAATAGAATGAATGGCAATGGAAGTGAGTGCAAAGTGGAAGATGAATGTAAAATAAAAATGACATGGAGATGGACAAAATCCTAGACTATTGTGCATAAAAAATAATTTTAAAGAGGATAAGCAAGAGTTGTCCATGCACTGGCAATCCTTAATCCTCTGTGTTGCTCAAGAGAAGAAAAGCTTCAAGAATTTCCCATGAACAGGCAATTCCTGATCTTCACCAGCCATGTTCTACATATAGTATGATTCTTCACCCTTCTTTCTAGTAACAACAAAAGGTCCTAGCCAAAGAGCTTCAAATTTACCATGCTTTCCTTTCTCCTGACACCTTGCATTCCACATTAACACCAAGTCATTCTCTTCAAATTTTCTATTCTTTTCCTTCTTATCAAATAGATACTTCATCTGTGCCTGTAACTTCATGTTTTGACTTTGGGCTTCTCTCCTTATTTCATCAAGTTCAGCAAGTTGCTCCATTTTGTCTTCCATAGGCTCAGGAACTTCCAAATCTTCCTGTAAGACAAACTTGTAGACTGGCAACAAATTTTGCAAAGGCATTATGGCTTGTGATCCATACACCAATTCAAATGGGGATTTTCCAATTGCCTTTTTAATAGTAATCCTATCAACCCACACAACCAGTTTTAATTTTGCATCCCAAGCCTTCTTGTTCTGTCCCAGCATCCTCTTTATAATCTTCAAAAGTCTCTTATTACTAGACTCTGTTTGACCATTGGCTTATGTATGATAAGGGGCTGTATAAGAAATAGTAATTCCATACTTATCACAAAAGCTTTTGAATTCATCTAATCTAAAGCACATCTCATTGTCTGTGATTATCCTCAATGGTGCACCAAATCTGGTGATACTATTGTCCATCAGGAAATTAGTCACTACCCTACTTGTAGCTTGCTTAGTTGGGATTGCTTCAACCCACTTGGTAAAATAATTAGTGGCAACCAGTATCCACTTGTGTCATCCACTTGACTTCTCATGTATCTCTCCAATGAAATCAATTCCCCATTGATGAAAAGGGGCATCAGCCTGTAAAAGTCGAAGTGGCAAAGCACCGTGATACTTCAATTTTCTAGAAAACTTTTGGCAAGCCTCACATTTTCTCACATGTGTAAAAGAATCATTAAAAAACTTTGGCCAATAATACCTAGCCCTGAGAATTTTGTGTGCAGTTGTCTTTGTTGAGTAATGACCTCCACAAACTCCTTCATGCATTTCACTTAGAATGTGCTTGACCTGTGACTCATCCAAACATAATTACAATATGCCATCTCTATTTTTCCAAAACAGATCTCCATCCATGAAGACATACTTTGATGCCTGCAACTTCAAAGTTCTCCTTTGGCTATCACTCAATCCATCTGGACACTTCATGTATTTAAGATAATACATAACATTAGTATACCAAGGAGTATGTTCAATGCTTGCAACTGTAGCCCCTTCTTCAACATTGCAGATCTGATTTGCCTCAATATTAGTTTTTGTCATCAGCCTAGCCAAGCCTTGGCCTCTTACCAGCTTAATAATTTGTATTTCCATGTCAAATTCTTGAATCTTGTTGATCCATCTGCATCTTTTCCCTATAACTTCATATTGTGTTAGAATGTCTTTAACAACTACATAAGGAACATAAGCAATTACCTTTGCTCCAACAAGATATGGTCTAAATGCTTTAATAGCCTTCACTAGTGCAAATTCATGCTTTTCCATTATGTCATAATTCAATTCAGACCCTTGTAATGATTTACTAAAGAAAGACACAGGCTGTTCATGGCCATCATCATTTTTTTGTAACATCGTAGTAGCAATAGCATGCATTGAGGCAAATGAAAAAATCTGAAAAGGCTTTGTAAAATCTAGGGATTTAAGAACATGAGTCTCTTTGATAGCCTTTTTGATAGACATTAAAGCATCCAAAGCTTTAGCAGTCCAATCCATTTTTTGTCCTTTCTTCAACATTTTGGATATGGGCTTGATGATCTCAACAAAATTAGAAATGAATCTTGTGACAAAATTAATATTTCCAAAGAAAGATTGTATTGCCTTGACAGTTTTGGGAATAGGAATTTTATCAATAGCTTCAACTCTCTCATGATCTATTCTAATTCCTTCTTTTGAAACAATATGCCCCAAGAGCTTACCTTCTGTGACTGCAAAATGACACTTCTTTGGATTTAAGCTAATACCATATTCAAGAGCTTTAATAAATACCTTTTCAAGATGTTGCACATGATCTTCAGCCTTCTTCGAATAAGCAATCAAGTCATCTTGGTACACCACCATGATAACATTAATCAAATCAGAAAATGCTATATCCATGGCTCTTTGGAAAGTCGCTCCAGCATTAGTAAGACCAAATGGCATTCTTATGTATACATATGTTCCCCAAGGAGTTGTGAATGTTGTCTTGTATTACTCAGATTCCTTGACTTTAACCTGATTGTATCCAGAAAACCCATCCATCATAGACAATAACTCACACCCTATCACCTTATGTAGTATAGCCTCCATATTGGGTAAAGGATAATTATCCTTGAAAGATGCCATATTTAAATTCCTGAAGTCTACACATAATCTGATATCACCATTCTTCTTTCTCACAGGAACCAGATTTGAAACCCATGTTGAATGTCTGATTGGTTTAATAATTCCTCCATCCCTAAGCTTCGTCAATTCTTCCTGCATCTTAGGCTCCAGTGTTGGGTTTATAGACCTTTGCTTCTTTCTAAAAGGCTTGGCATCTGGCTTCAATGGTATTTCATGCTGAAATAAATCTTCCCTGTATGCTTTCAGATCTTCATATGACCAGGAAAACACGTGTTTGTACTTTCTCAACAGCTCAATCAACATTCGCCTAATTGTTGGGCTTATTTTCTTCCCAATGTACACCTTTCTTGGTGCTATTTCAATCCCCAAGTTAATTTCTTCAACATCTTCTCTTTTGACTGGAGTTTGTTTCATGAGAAATCTATCATTTCCATCATACAGCCTCTCCAATGCCACTAGACCCTTAGGCAATTTATTTGTTTTGAGCTGCAATATATCATTTATGAACACTGTTTGCTTCCCATCTACTTCTTCAACAAAATCATTGAAGTCAATTTCCTGTGCTTCATATTGATCTATACAATGAAGAAAATTCAACAAGTCAGTATCATCATTGAAGAATTGCCAACTATAAATCTTATCTGGAACAACAGGCCTTATTTTGAACTCAATCTGTGATACTCCAGCCAATGTGATATCATCTCTTTTCAGTGCCACATTTGCTAAAAAATTATCCATTATGTTCTTTGATCTATCAATCCATTCAATTGAAAATGCATCAAATAATTCAATTGTATCCCATACATCATTCCTATATTGTTTTAATCTTTTGTGTTTTGCTACATATTTTGATTTAATCTGTGAAACAACCAACTCAGAATCACCCAAAATAGCCAGCAACTTAATCTTGAGTTTCATAGCTATGTTCAAGCCTGTCAATAAATCTTCATACTCTGCTACATTGTTTGTACATTCAAATGCTAACAAAAATGAATATTTAAAAGTAATACCTCCAGGAAAAATAAATACAATCTCAGCTCCATTACCCTCTTGACTGGAGGCTCCATCAAAATACATCTTCCATATGCCATTGCAATTCTCTGCAGCATGTTTTTCAATTGGGTCGCCATTAATTAATTATGGCTGAGCTAGTTCTATTTTAAAACTCCCCAGATCAACATCACAAAAATAATTAATTTGATCTTATGGCACACATTCAACAAGCTGGCTCATTCTTGGCTCCATATACAACTTCATTTCTTTCCCATTTACTGGAATAGTAGCATAAGACAAATCAAATTAGACATTTCCACCAATAGTTGTTGTCCATTGCCTTGACAAAAGCATCCCGAATTGAGGAGGAGTATCAATGACTGTTATATCTATATTATGTGTTACCTATGGACATGTAGCCAATTTGACTTCAACATCTTTTATAATACCAACCACAGGAACAAGTAGATTATCCATAGCATAACACTTGCCTCCAGTGATATAAACTCACATGCCCAGTTATTTCATAACTCCTACTGACATAATATTTATAGCAGCACCAGAATCTATCATGCAATTCCTTAAAAATTTGTTATTAATAAGCAATGTAGTGAAAAAAGGATCAACTTGAGAGGGAGTTGATAATATATCACTCAAGCAGACTTCAAAATTATTGATTTTCTCCTTCCTATTAACTGCCTTAACAGCTTCTTTGTTTCTAGAATTCATATTTTCATTTCCACTTGTTATCAATTGAACAACACTATCTATGTACTCTTTTATTTTCATCATCTCAAGTAGTGGGATGGACATTTTTACCTGGGATAATGCCTGAGTGAAGTCAAAAGAGGAGCTCTCTATCTTAACAGTCTTCTTCACCTCTGGCACACCTCATTTGTTTTCTTCTTTTCCTTTTTTATTCGACTGGTCAAGTGTCTATATTTCTTTATTTAACTCCTTCACTTCCTACTTTTGAACTAGCTTCTGCTCAATTTTATTATGCTGCTTACTTTCTGACTTCTTTACAGTTTCCTATGTTTCCTTTTGGTCTTTTATAAAAATTCCCCCAATAACTCCATTTAGCTCATTTACTTTTTTGTTTCTCAACTAGTATGAAATTTTGGCTTTCTCAACTGCAGCAATAGTTATTCTCTCCTTTTCGTCTTCAGTGAGTCTCCTTACATTATACTGAGCAGACGCCTCAACAGGATGTGGCTCTGTGTGATCTTCATCAGAATCATAAAAGATCTGCTGCTCAGCCATATGGACATTATACTTTTGATTAGAAACATCATATTCATAGCCTTCATCCTCTGAAGATGAATCTCTTTCCTCAATATGGTGAAAAACATTTGAAGTCAAATACACTGTGTGATCTTCTCCATTATTTTCCATTAGTATTCATTCTTCTTGCATCCTTTGAGCTACAACACAATAGTCTAGAGAATGTGGCTGATTGCAAACTTCACAAAATTAATTATTACTCACCATGTAAGTTCCCTTAGAGTTCAATGGGTCAGGGGTCTCTTTGCTTCTTGGCCTAGCTGCTATAGGTTTCCCATCTTTCCAATATGTATTTTAAGGCATATCATGCAGCCTTGGCCTTTCACTTCTATTCTCATTTCTGTATGTATTCTCTTGTCTATACTGATAATTATTGCTTTGTTGAGGAGGCCTCGGGTTGTCTCTTTTATTAGTTATACCAGCAGCCTTCCTATTGTTTTCAATTGTCAGTACAATTCTCTGTGCTTCAGCCAAATATCTTGGAAATTTATTTCTTAGTTCGTACCCTATTTTAGGATCAAAAGCATTTAAATATGCACTCAATGCTACAGAGTCTGGCAGTCTTGATCCAAGCGGTACCTTAGTCTGTAATTTATTAAATCTTCGGTTGAAATCATAAATTGAATCATTTTTATTTTTCTGAATTCTCATTCACTCTTGAAGAGTAGCATCTGGAGCATTTTGATTCCCATATTGTTCTAAGAATCGGCCTTGAAATACTTGGAGAGAATTAATTGAGGATGCTGGCAGGCTGTTGAACCAATCCCTGACATCTTCAAGAAGTGGCATCATGAATAGCTTCATGTGTAAATCTTCATACGACACATCAATGTCTTGGATGAAAACATTAAAGCTCCTCAAATGTTCTTCAGCTGTGATTACATTACTCCCTGTAAATTTAGGCACCATATTCCTCTAACTGCTATCCATAGGGTAAGGATATAACTGAAAACCAGCTAGATCAAACTATCTGATCATAGTTGTATGCTGGGGAGGAATAGGTGGGTACTGATACTGATGCATAGGATTATTGTACTGTGCATTGTATTGTGGAATGTGATGTTGACCGGGAGGTGGATGCACATTTTTATGCTGTGTGGGAATATGAGGAGGATGATTTGGCTGCTTGTGATAGTTTCATGTTTGATGGTGAGGAGATATAGGTGGACCAGAAGGCCCTGCACCATGATTTCCCTGCTTATGAGGTGGTACATACCTTGGAGGACAACCAGCAGTCTAATTAGTAATTTGAGTTTTCTGCAATTTAGCTTCTAATTCCTCTATCCTCTTCTTGTGTAATTCAAGTTGTGCCTTTAATTCATCTAGAAGCTCATGATCAGCAAACACATTCTAGTTACCTTCCATCCTTTGTTTAAGTTCTTGTCCATCTCCGAGTCCTTTTGCTTCAAGTCTGGCATCAAACTCAGGTTGATTCTGAGGATTGAAAAATTGATTTACTTGCTCTTCAGGGGTACAAAGATATGCACTTGAATTATCTCTCCATTTGTCATAACGATCATAAGTCTCAAGATGTGCATTAGATGTTTTATCTTTATCTGTCATGCACATGTCTTCACTTATTCCTTTTCCCTTATCAACCTTGTCACCTTTGTGTGTCCATTTACTGCTACCAGTAGGAGCTCTAGTATGACCTCCCCTATATTGAGATCTTCTTCCATTCATGTTTGCATAGCTGCAAATTTTCTGTCAGAGTCGCCACTCACTTTCCTGAAAGTGAGAAAAGTATTTGATATTTCTTATTCCCAGCAGAGTCTGTATAGAATTTCTAACTCTATGATTAAGGCCTTTATTTTGAATGCTTCCCTAGTAGAGTCCCCAATTGTTAGCTCTCAAAAATGCAGGTTGAATGCCTTAAGAGGTTGCCAATCTCTTGATACACTTTAGGGTAATAAACAAGGTCAAGAGAACTCAACCTTCTACTCTTTAGGTGCTGCTAACCCGGATGGTTGTACCTCTCTGAATAATGCAGACTTAACTTGTAATCAATCCTCTTACAACAACTTGTTCACAATGGTAGATGGGAGTGAACAAATGAAATCCAACTTGAAAATGGTAACAATACTCTGGTCTAAATTATAAAATGCTCAACTTTAAAAGATATAAGGAAGATGAATGAATTCAAAATGATAAAATGCAGAGACCAATGCCTTGTTGGGTATGCGAAATCAAGTGAAATCAAAATGAGCAACACCTCTCTGAGAAAATTCAAATTATCTGGCATATATTGTGCTTACAACTTGTGTAAACATGCAAGAATGTGATTGCTAAGCTCTACTTGAAAAGTCCAATTGAATCTCTCTGATCACTATGATTAACTAAAAGGATTTAGTCTTTACTTGAAAGAACTAATCAATCAATCACACAAGAACAACAAATGTGCACTGATAAATTGAATACAAACTTGTCATATCAATTTAAACGATCAGAAAGAATCCATTTTGTAGACCACTTAGCAATCCTTTTATTAAATTCAATAGATAATGGATACCATACATGTTTAGCAACATTAATTGACATTCATAAATACCTCCATGTTTAAAGCATGCATCAAAACCTCTGGCTTGATAAACTTGTTGTTTTGTATCCATACAATTTGCCTACTGTATCGAATAACTAGTAACTGGCTCCCTATGGAACAATGCAATTACATATTTATACCAGCACAAGGAGAAAACATCATATTCAGATCTCAAGTCAGCCCAACACATAAATCAAACTCAAATTATGTCGGCCTGCAATAGTAGTTTAACAATTTTCATGTCGGCCTCAGTGTTTGAAATTTTGTTATTCACAGTGAAACAGTCGGCAAGACATATTGTATCGTCATGTCGAAGGCAATTATCATCCCGTGTGCTTCATTCTATTTCATCTTGACTCTGTGATGTCAGTGAGACATCTCACAGAGGATCCTAGCTGCTGCAACGCAAGAATATCTCAGACCAACATGCACATTTCATCACACCGAAGCCATATAGTATTCTTTTGTTCCCCTTGTGTTTTGCTATAACACTATGAAATCGGGGAGACCATGTATCAAACTCACAATGTCAGGCCGAAGGTCCCTTATCATTTCCAAGTCGCCAAGACATAAGAGGTCTTTCACCAAACTGCACTTTTCATTTCACCTGCTTCGCTATAGCTCATAGATATCGGGGAGACCTCACACAGATTGTTTTAAGTTTCGCCGAGAGCCTCCCACCTAACTTCATGTCGTTGTGACCACCCAATTATCCTATTGACAAAGCCACCACTGCATTCCATTCAGCAAGACCCCAAGCTCCTTGCTAGGACCACACCTTGAAACAAATAGGTCACATCAAGTAATACCCTTTATTACATTCAACTTCGCCAAGACTGCTAGATTTTCTCACTGAAAAGAATACACATCAGGCCTTCGGCAAGACAAAACAATGTCGAGGGGACCTCATACAGATAGCACCTCATTATACCAAAAGTCTCACATCATGTTATTTTCTAGTGGCCGAGACAAGGCCATTCTTATACCGAAAACCATTCCCCACTCACTTTCACCAAGATAATACAATATCGGGGAGAGGTTATATAGAGTGCTCATGCTATACAGAAAGCCTTTGCTCATCAATCTGTCACTGTGACTTGATAATATCAGGGAGACCTCATGGAGACAACACCATGTCATACTGAAGCACCTTGTAGTCATTCTTGTTTGCCAAGACCATTAGATTTTCACACCGATGGAGTCTCCATATGCATTATCGGCGATACTGAAGGTCACTCGCCAAGATGATATATCGAAAGCCCCAAATCATACTGAAATGTATCCATTCATCTTGTGTATCGAGGAGACCTGTCGATGTTGGGGAGACTTCACAAAGATTTGAATATGTTATACCAAAGCATCTCGAGCTCACACCTATTCGCCAAGACAAAGCCAACCCTTCGCCAAAAGCAAATCATAAGACATTGTCGGCAAGACTCAACAGATTCGCTATGATATATATATCAATAAGAATCTCTCACCAATAAGCCTATTCCCCAACCGCCGGTCGATAAGACAATAAGGTCTCGCCTAGACCCAATATGGTAAACAAATACTTTGGCCGAAGTGACCCCTCTATGTGTTAGTCAGTGAAACATGCTGAGCTCGCCATGACATTATATCGATGCCTCAATCCTTTGCCAATAGAGCCCTAGCATATTCCTTTCGATAGGACATTCATATTTCGCTATGACCTTCACCCGAATATGATTCTTATGCTGATATGTGTCTTATCTGTCATCGAAACACAAGATATGTCCTGCTAATAGCCTGCAACAAGTATTAGTGAAACATACACAGGTCAGGGAGACATTTACTCTATCATGCCGATATGGATAATATAATAAAAGATCAAAGACTAGATGGATTCAAACAGATAATATGACAGAATATAAGCAAGGCAACACGGGGAAGGGATTTTATGCTTATGATGAGGACTCATTTTGGAAACTCATGAATACAATTGACTATAAAATTATCAATATTTCATAGTTCTAACACCTCTCCCTCCATCACTCCCTGCCACTCTCTCTATTTCTCTCTATCTCACTTCCCTCTCTCTCCCTTCATACTTCTCTCAACCTTTCTTCTTCCCTATCTACTCTCTATCTCCCAATCCCTCTCTTTGTTGCAAGTATGAGCTAGTTTGGTAATGTTGTCTTTAATGTTGTCATTGATGTCAACATTGTTTAGTATGTTGCAAATTGTACATGTATGGTTGAGATGTTGTTGAGATGTTGTGAGTACGTGGAGCTATCTTTGTGGCATTTCAAATAAGTTGTGTTGATGAGTTTCCAAGTGCTTTTGAGAAAATTAATAAAGAGGTGAAAGCAAAATAATAGAAGTATTCAGAATGTGCTCTGCATTTCTCTTGTGTTGATCCTATGTATGTGTAGTTCTGAATATTTCATTATGGCAATTTGATGATGATATATTCTGAGTTTCAATTTCTGGTGAGATGGTATGTGAAAGCTATGTCCACCGATATGTGTGTTCTACCAGTAGAGTTAGTGATCTGTGAACTGGGAGAAATATGTTTTCTCAGCAGTCCACTATTTTGTTTCAGATCTTGCAGATCTAGGGTATGCTTTGTGAAGGTCTTTTCTATGCTCTGGTGAAGAGGTTTTAAGTTTGGTGATCCGTAAATCATGCTTCAATATTTTGGTATGTGTCTACACAATCCGAATAGACTAGTGAAAGAAATATAATGATTGAAGCCCATTGTTTTTGCTACGGATGTATCTAGAAGGTTCTTGTTGATGGGTGTTTTGCACACTTTCTCAACACAGGTAGTACATGAGTGCACTACCTCTCTTGAAAGGAAATCTCCAACCGCAAGTTGTTGAAAATCTCCCCAAGGTCTCTCAAGTGTCAAGTCATGACTTGCATGGAACTCCTCAGTTGATTTAATGTTATTTTGCTGGTAATCATAGGGCAGGCTTACATAGCTAGATGCGAGGTAGATCTTCAATTCTGAAGTTTCTGAGATGGAGGTAAATTTTCACTTTGTTGTAGGTTCGGACAGCGGTCCAAAACTTTGATGTTTCTTCAAGTTTGGCTCTACAATGTGTAATGAACCTTAACACAAGCTATTTCTAAAAAATTAAAAAAAGGGGGGCAGGGGAGATGAAAGGTTCCTCGACCTGCAACTAACTATGAACAGTAATCATGGAGTTCCTACAATGGACAACTTCCTCAAAACAATATTTCACTTAACCAAAAATCGCACAATCTCATGAAATTTGTGCTATCTTCTAAGGTCTGCAGATATTTCACCTTCCATTCACCATATACATGCATGAACAAAGATAAAAGTGTGGAGAAACTTTGAATTTAAGCCCAAACTAACTTTACATAGCTATCTACCAACAAAAAGTATGGACTAAGAAGGCATCTACACAGCAAGAATTTTCACAACCATAACACAACATTTCTACAATCTATCAAATCAGGAACACAACTAACTAAAGTAGCAATATAGATCTAAGTAAAGAAACTAACAAGGGAGATTAAACCATGAAACATGTGAAGAAATTAGAAAATGCACCAAGTCAATGTATTTTCATTAAAAATTTCAACAGCATGTCTTTACAACAACTCAACTCCTTTTGCAAATGAGAGGAGACCCCTATTTATAGTGCCCAAAAAGTTAAATGAATGGCCAAGATTAATTCTCATTGTGTGGCCAAGATTTGTTACAAAATAGGGTTTCACCAACCCCCAATATATTACAATTTAAAATTACATTCTTGTCTCCTTCCCTATTTTGTCCTCTAGTGGTGGCACTGTAGCACTTTGTCTTTTTTTGTAGCTATTCCTTGGGGAGCTCCTCATTACCAACAGGGCTACCCTCCTGCTTCTTTGATGTTGTGTACTCCATGAATTTTAGAATGACTGGTTGGAGCTTTTCTACCTCAATGATCTCATACTGCAACATTTGGTAGCTCCATTCTTTCGCATTATTTTCAAGCTTTTTCCATTCTTCATCATATTTTACACCCTGATCTCTGAACAATTATGACTGGTCGAAGGCACAGGCGGCAAAACTCATGAATTCCACTGTTATTTCACTAGACATCCTATCCTCCATTTTCTTCTGAAAGTAAGGCTTTACTTTTCCTGGATCCATCTATACTATAGGCATGTCATACTCCTTCATCAGCTTGAGATATCGAGCACATTCTGCCCTAATTTCCTTGATCCATTCAATGTTCGGATCCACCTTACTCATTATTTGCTCCAATCTTTCCTTTCTATTGTTAAAATATTGCCTCCACGCATCCATCAACTAGTGGTCATCCCCTCTGAATGCAAGCTCATTTTCCCATGTAGCCTTTGGCAACTGGAGGATGGCCTCGATCTTTGGATAGGTGGAGTCATATGTTGCAAGGAAGTCGGTGCAGAGCTTCTTCATGCTTTCCAAAGACTATTGTAGATCCAAGAACTTGTTGGCTATCTGAATAGCCCAGCTAATACCCATGATCCCAACATACAGGACCTGCAAGAACCAGCTCTTTGTAGTCTTGTCCAAGTTCTTTCTTCTCTCCAACTTTTCAATTTGTTCTTTGGACAGCAGTTGGGGTGGAGCTGCGGACGTGGTAGGTAGGTCATCCACCGAAGACCATTGTTGGATGTAATCTGTCAAGACAGATACTTGTGCTTTGAGTTCATCCTTTAAGACCTTGTCTTGCTTTATCAGGTGCACCATTGTAGCCACCAACTCCTCAAGATGCCCCACCTTCTGTTCTCTGGTAGTGGTTCCTAGATCAATGGTGGAGATGTTGTAGCTTATTCCCTCATGGCCCACCACTAGCGTTGCTATCTGCACAGCTCGAGACCCAGAAGCATCCATTGTTACCTTGGATCTAATCTTAGGCTTCTTCTCATTTCTAGTTGTGATCTGCACTCAGGCTAAGATAGCCTCTAGCTTCACTCTCAAGTCTTTTGGTGCGGGAGTTTTCTTTTCAAGCTATCTTTCCAGCCATTCAGAAATAGTAGCCTTTTCTTTAGGTGATTCATGATCACCTTTGCCCTCCTTGGCTAAGACTTCTATTTTCTTATCTCCTAGGACCCTTTCTTCCGCTTTAGTATCATCTCCTTCTTCTTCATCAGAGTCTTGGACGAACACAAGGCACTTAATGGGAGGCTTGGTAGGTAATTGTTGCCAGGGACTTTCTTCTTTTTCCATTTTCTTCCCTTTCTTTTCTTCTATTTTCTCAACCTCGTGCATGTGTCCTTAAGCTACTCAATTTCGAGGATCTTGACAGCTTGAGCCTCATCCTCAGGCTTATCCTCTCCTGCCTTGTCCTCCTGTTGTTGTCCTTCTCTAAGATGTGACCTTTTTGCCTCTTCTTCAGTTCCTTTCAGTTGTCAAGCCATCTCTTCTTCAAGATCATCGTCGAAGGTTTGCATGATGACCCTACCACCGGCATCCTCCTCCTCATCTCCGCTCTCTGAGGAGCCTGTTCCTTCCTATTTGTAGGCCACCCTGTCGATAGTCCGGTGTTCATACTATGGGTATTCATAGTATTCATTGGCCTCCTCTTCAAATCGCTTCGAGGCTTCTTGCTCTCGCCTCTCCCACTCCTTAGAAATCAACATGGTGGCCTCCATAGGCAGTGGTCCTACCGGAGGCTACGAAGGTTTAGCAATAGTGAGGACTTGTGCCAAGGCCGCTTGAAGAGTGGGGTCCATAAGGATCTTGGAGAGCTCAGAAGGGAGATTTTGCATATGTTTAGAGAAGGCCTCAGGCAAGATGGAAGCGAGTATTGGTGCCATCATCGTAGCTAAAGGGATTGATGTGGTAGGTGACATGGCAGCAGAGGAAGGAGGAGTAGTTATGGTAGAGGAAGAATCAATGACTATTACAGGCTCAACCGGAGGTGAAGGGGAAAGATGGATGGAGATGTCTACTGCCGGCGGGGATGGGGCGACCATGGCTAGAGAGGTAGATGATGGGGCAGTTGAAACAAGGAGATTTGTTATGCCTTGCACAACCACCCCATTTTCTTCTAGAACAAAATGGGTTCCCCTTCTCTCTTTGGTTTCTTTGCCTCTATTATTTGCTTTGTTCCTAGAGCTCTTATGTTTTATTCCTATTTTTTTCTCCTTGTTCTGTTAGATTTTGAGTTCTATCCCAACTTGAGTTGGTTTCCTTCTTGCTAAGTATTCAATGAAATAATCATAAGCAATAGAATAGTTCATTATATTATATTTTATATCCATTGGGGACTAATGGAACCTTTTGTTTTGCAGGATTAAAGCACACATATGATGATATTTCTCAAGGGGGCTCAGTTGGAAAGCATTCCTCAATCCAGTTGATCATAAAAATAAGCTAAGGAAAAAGTCGTAAAGACTTTCCTAATCTCTTACCGACTTGTTGCTTGGCTTTGTTTGCTGAGGACCCAAAGGGGGTGTTACAATCATAAAATCCTGATGATATTGCATGTTGTTCATACTCACAAGGTTTCCAGATAAGTCCCACCATGAGTCTATTTTCTCCATATTTTTCCTTATTGCATTGTAAATTCCATCAAGTCTAAATACTCCACATTACAGTTCCTATCGGCATGAGATTATCAAGGTCTCCCTGACCCACAATGCATTTTGTTCAATATGCGTCTGTGTTTCCTATTGGCAAGACCTTAGGGATGTCATGGAAAATGGAGTTCACATGCAAACACATGTCGGCAGGACATCAGTCATCATCCCAACGACTAGGAGTTTCCCATCAGCATGAAAGTTTCCTTTGGAGAAATGTCTCGATGAGATCTTTATGTCTGACCAACTGGTGACAAAGGGATATGCATATCGGTGGAGGATTTTGACTTCGGGGTGAAGTCTCGGCAACTTCATTATGTCCCACCAACTACTATCGACAGGGCTAACACTTCGGCAAGAGTTGTATCTTCGGTGTGCGATCTTGTCAAAAGCTTCATGTCTCACCGACCACCAATAAAGATATACCTTTCAGTGAGAAACTTTCACGGTGAAGAGATGTCTCGACAAATGCATTTGGTCTTGCCGACAAAGCACAAAAGGGGGTCTATCGATATGAGGTCTTGCAGTCTCCCCGACACAGATTGTCACACTGACTTATTGCTTCATCGGGGAGAGAAGGAGAGTGTTACAGCGAAGCGTGTGCAACAAAGGAATTCATTTCGGTATGACTACATTAAAGTCTCCCCGAAATGGAAAGGGATCACCAAAGGATGATTCCTTCGGCATAATGTCTAACCAAAACAAGGAAGTCATGCCGAAGAAGGTTGTCATCAGGGAGAATGGAATGAGTTCAATAAGATGTCCTACCAACATGGGAGACTCTTTCCGAGAAGGTTTGTCTTCGGGGAAAGTGGTTCACCATCAGCATGAAGTCTGGTTGACATGCTAGGGTATCGGTGACACAAAGGGGATATCGCCATAGGTCTCCCTGACGGAGGAATGTCCTACCAATGGTTTGAGCCTAGCGATAATTTTTCATTTGGTAGGAGGTTTGGCCAAGGTGAAAAGGTCTTACCGAAGGGTCAGTCTTCGATGTGACATGAAGGGATCGATATAAAGTCTCCCAGATGTAGGATTTTCTCGCCGACGAAGATTACATAGCTATATCTCTTTCTGACGGGATGAGCTCGCCAAAGGATCTAGGACTTGGTGTAATCTCTCACTAATTTGTGGAGGTCACGCCAAAAACAAAAGAAGCTCAAGCTCAAGAAGAATAGGAGGTCGGGGAGACTTAGAATGAATGAAGGGGTTCGACATGAGCTCTCCCCAACCATAAGGTGTCCCACTAACAAAGGTACCCCAAGGGTTCTTGGGGAAGATTTACACCATCGGCAAGAGGTCTCAGTGACTAAGAAAGGTCACACCAACATGGAAAAGGTATCACCATAACTCTTGCCGAATCTGAGGGGCATCGGGCAGAAGATTTTGCTTTCGCCATATCATCTCACCGAAGGGGAAGGGTTTCACCCAAGAAAAGTGGGCTCAGTGAGAATGAAGGGAAGTTCACTGAAGGTCATACCGACTGTAGATGTCTAAATTTGGACACTTAATTTATCCAAATTCATCCCCTTTCGTCTTATTTTCGTTAATTAAGTAATACTACTATTATTTAATTAATATCTTTAATTCTACCAAACTCCTGCTGTATTT